>JAMPIV010004309.1:0-211118 GCA_024509875.1 Oreohelix idahoensis
TATCATATACCGTAACAATATAGTGCCTGGCTTCTTTCAGGATATCATTATTCCTTTAGCTTTCTGTGGTTTCTTAACATATGTTTGTATATAGTGCCTGGCTTCTTTCAGGATATCATTATTCCTTTAGCTTTCTGTGGTTTCTTAACATATGTTTGTATATAGTGCCTGGCTTCTTTCAGGATATCATTATTCCTTTAGCTTTCTGTGGTTTCTTAACATATGTTTGTATATAGTGCCTGGCTTCTTTCAGGATATCATTATTCCTTTAGCTTTCTGTGGTTTCTTAACATATGTTTGTATATAGTGCCTGGCTTCTTTCAGGATATCTTCATTATTCCTTTAGCTTTCCATGGTATTCTTAACATGCTTTTGTATATAGCACTGAATAATTATCTTTCTTATTTCCATTGACAAAAATGGGTAGCATAAAATATTTTTCATTTTACTGAATGCTTGTCGTGCCTGGGCTGTCCATCTGATGTTATTAACGTGCATAGAGGTTTGAATCTATTGACCCGATTCAAAGCTGTCCCATTTACTTTGCTGATGCGTTATGTTAGGAGAAGTCATTTTCTTCTACATGACCATTAATTCTATCTTTTTTGCTATTGAAGCTCATGCCTTTATTGTTACTTCCTGTCACTCTTGTCTCAATCATTTCCTGAAACTCTTTCTCACTTTTAACTATTAAGGCTGTTTCATCAGCTTATCTTGAGTTGTTTATATTATGTCCATCATTTGATTTTTTTCCCTGGCATGTCCTCTATGAGTCTTATTATATTTTCACTGAACAGATCCAGTGATAGGGACAACACGTGTCCTTGCCTTACACTGTTTTATCTGCTTAAACATTCCTGTTGGATGCCAATTCTTTCTGTTGCCAATATTTTTTACTGTCATAACATTGCTATCCTTCTGTTTTTTATGGAAGCTGCTTTGATTCATAACTGTACAAAGGACAATACAATGATGGTTTCCCTTTCCCTCTGTCAGTTTTTGTGCGGGAGTCTCTTATAACCTTTGACTAAAATGTCACGCATAAAGCATTGGGGAGGGCAGAGATTAAGATTCTTCCAGCTCACACATCATAAAGCTTTAGAAGTGTTATACAGATAGCTGCCACCTACTGAAAAGTAATTCCCTGTTTTTAAATTATTTCTTCACTCCTGTTCAGTTAATTTATATGGAACAAACTAAAGTAAAGACAATTAACTGCCATTATATCACATAAAATATGCTGTCACATTAACATTACAACTGAGTGTGAGAGCTGACCTTATCAACATGTCACAGAGGGCCGTAGTTTTTGTTGTTTCTTGTAACATCAGTGTGTTGGCCATTTTAGGTTTTATTTAGTTCATGGAAGTAAATAATATGTATTAGTCACATGTCAGTTATTACTCCTTGTTTTAACATTTCTTTCATGTATATCCTAAAGATACAAGTAAGGATTTAACAATGTAAGAAGGGACTTTGCAATCCCCCTGTATAACTATCCCACCTTGCCTTCATTGACAACACCTGGCAGTTTCTATAGTCAATGTCATTTTATGTGTTGGGTAGGCGAAAAACTTGGCTGCAAGATAAAAGCCTGAATGTTTCCTATTAATTAGGCAGGACATTATATTTTTATCGACTGTAAGGGCTCAGAGTATTCAATCAGAGCTGAAGTCAAGAAATTGACAGACAGTATGATTTACTGTCATAAAAAGCCTCTATGCCAACTTTACGTGTAGTGTTGGGCAGAGCAACCTAACCTTCGAGGTGAAGACAGGAGTACGACAGGGATGCCCCTTATCAACCACTCTATTTATAACAGTCATAGACTGGGTGATGCGCCAGACAACAGAGGGCAGTCCAAGAGGAATAAGATGGACTACATTTTCAACATTGGAAGATCTGGAATATGCAGATGACATTGCACTGCTGGCACATTCACATCAACACATCCAGGAAAAAACGGATAGACTTAATAAATTTAGCCAGCAGGTGGGCTTGAACATCAATTTAAAGAAGTCTGAGGTCATGACGCTCAATGTGAGCAACCCTGAGCCCATATCAGTAAGGAATCAGCAACTGGTACAGACAGATACCTTCACATACCTAGGAAGCATAGTAACACCAGACGGTGGGGCAGGCAAAGACATCAACATCAGAATGAATAAGGCAAGAACAGCCTTCTTTAGCCTAAATAACATCTGGAAGTCCCCCAATACAGCACAAGCACAAAATTAAGATTATACCAGAGTTGCGTGCTTTCTGTGCTTCTCTATGGTGCGGAATGTTGGAGAGTCACAGAGAAGGAAATGTCAAAATTGTCCTCTTTTCACACAACATGCCTAAGAAAAATTCACCGAATCTTTTGGCCGAATACCATCACCAACCAAGATCTGCTTACTCGTAGCAAGCAAGAGGACATGCATACCATCATAGCTGGCAGACGCTGGAGCTGGGTTGGTCATGTCCTCAGAAGAGACCCCGATGCCATCACAAGAACAGCTATGCTTTGGACCCCTGAAGGAAAGCGAAAGAGAGGCCGACCAAAAACAACTTGGCAGAGGACTGTGGAGGCTGAGATGCAAAGAATGAACCAGAGTTGGGGCACTGTACGAAGGATGGCCACCGACCGTGCAAAGTGGAATCAATTTGTTGTTGCCCTACAAGACGCCACTAGGCGTGATGGCCACTGACTGCTTTGACGGTCGGTGGTTAAGGATCGAAGAAGAAGAAGAATGATTTACTGGAACTCGATTCAGAAAGATGTGTCCACTTTAGTTAAAAATGGTAGTTAGTTAAATAAGCAAAATCACTAATTGCCATCTTTACCCATGGTTAGCTTCACATTTGGCTGTAAAATAAAAGCCAGAATATTTCCTATTGCTCAGGTAGGACACTTTGTCTCCATTATGACTGTATACATAATTTTGTCTATCTTAAGGGCTCAGAACCTTCAATCAGAACTGCAGTCCAGAAATTGGCCGACAGCATGTATCGCAGGAAAGCTGGATCAGAAGGATAGAAACATTGCCATGGAGCAATTGAAGTCATACAAATGTCGTATATTGATCTCCACAGATTTGGTGGGTACAAGTCAACCTTTATCTCGATATATTTTACATAATTCCATTATTTATTAGTATAAATAGGTACCACAAAGGGATTGTTGTTTGCACAGAAACACCAGAGAAAAAAATGCAGTTTGGAAGCTCTTGGAAAACCATGAAATTTGGTATTTTATTTTTTTAAATTGGACAATAAATAAAAATGTTATGGCATTTTTAAAAGTGTGGGGAAAAAGTTACATCACACCAACTTCAGAGCACTCCCGTCTTCTTAAATATTATCTTACAACCTTCTCTGACAAATAGCACTATACTGATCGCACAAGGAAAACAATAGGGCTACTTCATGAATAATTATCAATATATTTGAAACCAAAAATTGTAAATCTGCAAAACACATTACAGAAAAATGTTTTTTGCATGAAAGTCTATTTTCACATCATATTTCAAATAGTATAAAAGATACAAGCTTTAAATTTGTACACATTAATCTGTATACTACACAGATATATCCCTATTTTTTTCTTAGGATTTGAACACCTGTTTGTTCATTTATAATTTTTTTAAAAGTGTCCAGAGGCCAATTTGTCGCAGGGGAAGAAAAATATGCAAAAATGAAGAAAAACATTTTATTTTTAGATATTGTCCATATTTCATAAAAAAATCATTTGTAGGCAATAATTAGCATCTAAATGCTATTTTAGGTAAAACAACTAGCATTTAAAAAGACATTTTAAACTGTAGTTTAGAAAATGCTGTGCAGTTTGCAGGACTTTCAGCACTCGGTGCTTCAGCCTTCCTCTATTGACAGGTTCCGCAGGAAAAGGCTTGAGGAACCATGCAGTCACCTGGTGGATGGATAGATGATATGAGTATGAACATTAGTCTATCTGGGTTCAAAGGTTTGAACATGTGGACAATAGGAAAAATAATTAATTCATTCATGTTTCCTAATCATCTTATATATAAACTTATTCACACTTATTGGGTTCTCCTTCCTCACTCTTGCATTCTCTACTTGTCTTCCTCACTCTTGCATTCTCTACTTGTCAACTTTTATTCTATCTGCTCCTCCCTCTTCTCCATTTCACTTGCAGTTTTTATCTGTTTGTAGTGTGTTAGTTTGTGGTTTGTTCGAGTGTCTGTCGCTTTATTTTAAAAAAACACTACAAGCAGTCTACCTCAAGCCATGTTGCATTCTTATCCTCCTTCAGATAATAGAGTTGTGCAAGGACCTTGTTTGTCAGTTTGATAGCTGGCACCTTTGGACCGCGGCCCTTCCCAGTCATTAAAAAATGGTTTTTCATAGCACCGTAGTACGAGTCATCTGCAACAATAAAATTCCAGAAGTGATTTTAAAAAAAAAATGAAAAACAGGACTAACCTTAAAAACTTGAAAAGGGCACAGCCTGCTTAAATTAAAATGTAATTAATATGAATACATGAGTCTGAACTATGTAAAATGCATTTTATGAAAGCTGTTTATATATATTTCTTCTTTTCGAGGAATTTTAAGACCATCAACTATTGGCTGTGAGTCTGGACATTTCAGTACAGCATCAGCTATTTAGTTATGGAATTTTCCGGTCTCCTAGCCTTGGACTCAATATGTCGGCAGTTGGCTTTGGCCTTGTGATACCCTTCACTTTTGAGAATATCTCTTCTTCTTCCGTCCTTAGCCGCTGACCGACAAAGCAGTTCGTGGCCAATACGCCTAGTGGCGCCTTAGGGCAACAAGAAATTAACTGTTGTTCCGTTACGCCTAGTGGCGTTTATTGGTACAACAAAAAATTAATTGTTGTTTCCGTAATCTGAGTGACTGGCAAGCGGGTGATCAGCCCGCTGTGTTTTGAGAATATAATTCACCCTATTATGTTGCAAAAGAAACCTTCATTCAATTACACATTAATCAAAACATGCATATTTTATTCAAATTGGTAACTTTCTTAGCTTTTC
The DNA here is from genome assembly GCA_024509875.1 of Oreohelix idahoensis. Lineage (NCBI taxonomy): Eukaryota > Metazoa > Mollusca > Gastropoda > Stylommatophora > Oreohelicidae > Oreohelix > Oreohelix idahoensis. The sequence continues at coordinate 5,022 of JAMPIV010004309.1, forward strand.
AAGCTCGTGAAATAATTAGATTGATGCGTGAATGTCTGAAGTGGTGATAGCACATTCAATCCACGCGGTTACAACAACTGTGCGATCGTGTTACATTGCTAAATAATATTAAAACTATTGTAAATTTTACATTTGAAGTTGAAAATATTGTTAATAAGTGATATACTTACGTATAGTCATCCTCAAATCAGAAGATGTGATGAAGTTTGAACATGAACCAATATAAGTGGTGCCCCGATCTTGATCGACATCGGGAGTGACCCCGGTCAATGGAACAGCCTCGCCCTCCATCCTTCGCTAAAATTCTTGGCTGAGCTTGATTGTTACTGAACTTACTCAAAGTAAATTCTCTCGACCAACAAATATCAGAAGTCTTTGAAATTTCACATGAATAAAGAAGAATGGCTCCCGAATCTTCTCATACCATGCAAGGAATTATAACACCCTTAGAATGCCAAATCTTGTGAAATTTCAACTTCATTTCGAGATATCGATGTCTTCCACCATGCTTTCTATTGCTTGCATTACATCAAACTAAAGCTATACATTCTTTCCCTCTCTCCCCCCCCCAATCGAATGGTGAAAACCATATGCAAATTACAGGCATGTTGGTAGAGAGCCATCTGTTTGAATGGAGCGAGGTGAGACAGCAACGTTCGAAGTTCGCAGCGCGCCAGGGCAAACCACGCGTAACATTGCTGTTTGTTTTTATTAGTAAAAAAAATACTTTGATAGCTTTTATTATTTGGGAATTAAGACACTTCAAAAGAGAAGAAGATAAAGAGTATCGTCGTATAAATTTTATGCAATCTGCTTAATAGCAAAGGGACAGTGACGACTTAAACTTGACGAATTTATCTTCAGTTTTCTCCACTTTCGTCCGTTTTCAACAGCACGAAGCGGGCACTTTGTGTTACCTAGTATAAGTGTATAAAATCATGAAAGCACAACCAAGTTTACAGAGTCTGAAATCGAAGGTTTTTTTAAAAGAATTTGCAACCTGGAATATATTTAATACACTGTCATCAGTTAATATTGTCATGAAGTGTCGGATAGACAATCAGTGTTTATCCCATAGTGAAATTTATAGGTTTTAATTTACTAAATGTCACAAGGCTCTAATTTAGGAAGGAGGTTAACATTTAGTTTTAATTTACTAAATGCCATAAGGCCCTGATTTAGGAAAGAAGTTAACATTTAGTTGTAATATACCGAATAGGGGGTCTGAGTGGCTAAGTTGTATGGGCATCTGCCTCAAATTCTAGAGGTACTGGGTTAAATTCCCAGTTGAGGGAATATAATTTATGGAAATTTTTTTCAGAACCAGTGGTCTTGATATCATACTCCCCCCTGGTCTCCTGGGTAGTGAGATCGGATGCCTAGCCTTCTCGGATAAGGGTAAAAAAATAGGTCCCATGTGCAAGTTGCGCACGTTAAAAATCCAATGGCAGGTGGAGATCGTAAAGAGGGCTTATCAGGCCGCTGCCCTGGCAAAATTTAAAAATGACAAACCTACCCACCACAAAAATATTTATAGAATGTATGATTCCTATATGCACACATTGGGATTCTCGCCGGTGCTATGGAGTTCGTGCACTGTGCTTAGATCCTCCTTGTGTGATCTAAAGGAGGAGATCGGAGCACTGATGAAGTTGTCCGTGTGCAATGAAGATAGTCCTTAAAACAAACCAAACCAAACCAAATGCCATAATTCTGTAATTTACAAAAGAAGTTAACATTTTTATAATAATCATCATTCCTTCCCTTTTCATCACAGGCTATAACAACTGTTCTTTATAAGAACTGAAGTAAATAACTATAATATATTTTCTCAGTCATACTTTGTTGATGCTCCTTCCTTTTGTCTTTGTGAAGGTCGAATCTTCAGGTTCATATATAGGCATGCATTTCATTTATTTACTTTGATAATTAAAAGGTTTGAAACAAAAATAATCTGTACATGACATTTAAGATCTTGTGTCTGGATTCAACACCGTGGGCATTAGTCAAAAAGGGTAACATGGCATAAAGAGCTCTTAGCTCAATCTAGCTTTTTTCTAAGTAAGGATATATTTAATTCAGCAATTTTTTGTTTGCAGACATCAAGGGGCATTGATGCAGATAAAGTGAATTTAGTGATTAACTTGGATGTGCCACCTGACCATGAGACATATCTGCACAGGATTGGCAGAGCAGGGAGATTTGGTGAGTGAAAACTAATTCTGAGCAATATTAACTGGTTTGTAACCTATAGCATGGCTCGTGTAGTTCTTGGGGGTCTCTGGGGGAGATATTGAAAGAATAAGATTACCACTGCATCAAGTAACATGCCTGAGGCGATGAACTTGAGTTGTGTGGTCTAGTGCACTGGCTTCCTAGCTTGGTGGTCCATGGTTCGATCCCCAGTTGAGGTGGAATTTTTTAGACCGCAAACGACCACGGGGTCGACCCAGCCTCATGAATTGGGTATCAGAACAACTCTGGGAAGGTTAAGGTGGCCGGTGTAATGCTGACCACATCACCCCAAGTGTGCCGATGGTCAAGAAAATACTGGCCTAACACTGTATTCCCAATATGCCTCAATAGGCATGTAATGGGATCCTTTTTCCCTTTATTTGAAAAATGTATTCTGTAAAACCGAATTCTTGAATTTCAGGGAGCTATGGGGCAGCAGTAACTATTGTCACAAAGGGTCATCAAGAGACACAACTGTGGGCAGTGGAAAAGAAATGCAAGACCTACATTCACAAGCTACCAGGTTTGTTGTAATTTCTCACAAGGAAAGCCTTTTACTAACAGATGTTTAAAATGGAAAATACATCAATCACAATACATTAATCGTACTGTTTTTACATTTGAACGATTCCCTAAGTCTTACTGTATGACAAACTTTGAATACAGGCATTCATACAATTGTTTCAGCCTTTAAAATGGTCAGTCATGGCTTTAATAATTTATGTGGGCAAGGAGAAGATAAGTTGCAAAGTAGTTAGCCATAACCCAGTAATGAAAGGTGATGTCTGAAGAGCTATATATAAAGAATGCAAAACAAATTACCAGCCATGATTTTCTAAAAAATAATAGAAGTACTTCAAAATCATAAGAATTTAACATCAGTGTTAATTAAAGATACATTGAAACTAATCTGATTACTAACTTCAGAAAATTCTTTAGTACATAGTTATATGTATAGATGTGGGACCTCAAGACGCAGCAATAGAGACCGCAGTCAGCGACTCATAGCTTGACTGCCTGCGTCAGGACCAGCGAACCAGAGCTGGTCAAGACCGCACTCCACCTCCACGTGGTGGTCCTGGAAACAGTCTGCAGCTGTGCAGGCTGGCTGAGCGAGTGTGGATCGAAATGGGAAGGCAAACCCGGTCCTAAAAATGCTGTGCAGAAGTCGGATGTGTCGACCGAAAGGTGCAGATATCACAGCTACGTTGTAAACAGACACAACGCAACCACCGTCCTTTTCAGGGCGAACGAAGAAGAAGAAGAAGATATGTATAGATGTGAAATGTAATGAAATAGTAAAGTAAGCAAACAAAAAATGAATATTTGATCCAGTTGTTTATTCCTTAGAATATTTACCTTTGTTTATGGTTTTGTTTTTCTTGTGTAGCAGAGTGAAGCACATTTTCTGGAAACAAAAGTGAAGAAATAACAGCAGAAAAACCTAGAAGTAAAGTAAAAATTTGACTAAAAAAAAAAAATATATATATATATTTTAGACATTAAAAAAGACGTAATGCTTTGTTGAAAAACATAGTAGATGTAAACATAAAAGATTCTAGTAAAGTGGCAGAACATTTAAAAAAATTAATTTAATTTATTTCTTCTTCAGATCCCATTCCTAATGATTTAGTCACGAAGCCTGTCCCATTGCGGATTGATGACATTGTCAGCACACAGCAGATAATTAATCAGCCAGTTTCTGAACAGGGGGCATCCTTAGGAGCTCCTACAAACAATGCTCCTAACCACTTTCAGGAGACATTCACTTCATCTGTCAGTCATGTGGTCTTGCAGGGCAGTGAGGAGCAGGACCTATCATATACAGAAAGATTAATGGCTGTTGAAGCAGTAAATGACGAGAGTACAAGAGACACAGCATCAGCAGATGAACATGCCAAGTCGCCAAACACTGGTCTGTTGGGTTTATCAGGCACACCTTTGTCTGACAAAGAACCAGCAGTTCTAAGAGAAGACAGCAGTAACAGTGGCTGTGGGTTTGAATCATTGCCACTACATGAAGCAGCTGTGACACAACATGACTCCTACAGTGCTGTAGATACTAATTGCAGGCATGAGATATCTACTGAAATCTGTGATAATAACAAGTATGAGGTCTCTGCAGACACTAATGATTTAAAGACTCTTGAACATGCAGACAGTGCTTTGGCACTCAGTTCTGTTGATTACAGTGAAGAATCGGTAGTACCAGTTAAAAACATCACTTTAAATCCATGTGCTGATTTTGTTGTGTCACAGTCTGATGAAAGCAAACATGACGGATGTATAAACTTAGAGTCAGGTCTTTCGGAGGAGTATTTGGAATCTAAATACCTTGCGTATGTTGGTACAGCTGAACCTGAAAACCATGTTAATTGCATTGAAACAACAGTTAAATCCAAGGATTCTGGGCTGCTCCAAGAAAGTAAAGGAGACAATACAAGCTTAAAAAACATTGAGCCCAAGACAAGTCAGCAGTATTCCAGTATTAAATGTCAGTCAGATGTCAGTGGAAGTTTATATGTTGAGTGTGAACCTGTGTTGTGTAGTAAGACCAGTGAGGAAGATGTAGATGGGCTGTTGAAAACAAATGACATTTCTGAGTGTCATAAAAGTAGCTGTAGTGATTTAGCAAGCAGTGGCAGAACTATGATGAATGTGCAGCATAACACAGAATCATTGCAGAAAATTGCTTCTTATATTGACACAATTTCAAAGGAGATTTTCTCTGAAGCTATATCAGAGTCAAAATTGGTGAACGTCAAGGCTGGCTTGCTAGGTTCCACAGAAGGTGACAATGGAGCTGCAGGTGATATAATTTCAGACAACGTTGAGCCTTTGCATAGCACTAAATCTACTGTAGGAGCAGTTTGTAATTCTCAACCCAGTGATAGAATTAATACTTTCCATGAAACAGGTGAATCTCCATTGATAGCAACAGGTGCTTGTTGTGTTGATAAAATTAACGATGAAAACAGCCTACAGAAAGTCTTGGAACCACTGTTTGCAAGTACTGACATACACAATGACAACAAGTGTTCTGCTAAAATTTTACAGATAACGGACAAAACACTAGGTGATGAGAGTGCTTTAAATAAGTCTCATACTGTACCAAGGAAAAGGGGAAAAAGAGGACACATGAGGACTTTTGCTTTGACAGACTTTTTACAAAGTGTAAACGAAGATCTGAGCTTACTCCAGTCCAAGAAAATCGGTCAGTCTCCAATCGTTGCAGATGGAAACAACACTGCTACTTTGTTAGCAGATTTTGGTACAACTACGCCAGAGTGTGATCCTTTTAATTTGAATGGAGGTGGGGATTTTATTGATGTTTCATGCAGTTTGCCACCAAGTAAATTGCATTTGGCGTATGGTACTTCCCTTGATGTATCTGATATGAGTGGTGGTAAGGCAGCTAATAACTTGCACTCAGAATTACTTTGTATTGGAGGTGGCATTAGTCTTGATGTGGCTATAAAACATTCTACATATGCTACTAGTTGTGATCTGTATGGTGGTCTAAATGAAAAATGTGTCAGAAATAATGGAGTAGATATATTGAATGGGAGCAAGTGCTGTACTGATGTAAACTCCAAAAAAAGTCCTGAGCCAGGCCTTGGGCAACACCTTGAATGCACCCAACCTTATGGTCATGAAAATGGAGTGGGCAGTACTGAATCTAGCACTGTAAATCTGCCAACAAATGATACAGAACCTAAAACTGTTGTTGACTTCATTTCATCCTCAACATCTCAGGTTTTCAACAAGCCTTCAAAGGCTTTGTTAGCAGCCTATCTCAGTTCCCTCCTTTTACCATCTCAGAATCAGCCTTCCAAGTTTGCAGATCTAGAGGCAGATCATATGAAGTTTTGTAAAGATTTTGATAATAACCCCACAGGGATTTCCTGTGCAACAGAGCTGATGAAAACTTTAATGATTGATAACTTTGTAGATTCCAAAGACTTGCAACATGTATGTAGATTTGAGGCTGCAAAACTTGCTGCACTGAAATCAAAATTTCAGGATAAGCTTGTAAGTGCTCAAGAGAAAAGAAAAGCTGCTTCTCGAACTGAAGCAAAGCAAAAGTTAAGAAGTAATAATGAAGGAGATCATCAGGTGCTTCAGTCAAACACAGATAGTTCCAGAACAGGAAAAACACAAGAGGGACTGTCACAGCCTGAAGATCAAATGTACAAGAAACAGCAAGCAAAGCAAGGACCTAAACAATGGGGTAGAGGTGGTAGAGGAAAGAAGTTCAAAGGATCAGACAGCTTGAACTGGAGGAGTGGAGCAAGTGATGAAAATTTTGACGTAAGAGAGAGGCAGACAGATAAAGAACACTATTTCTCACCAAGGAAGGATGTTCAGAAGCAGCGGTGGAATCAGAAAAATGAACACTTAAATGAAGGTGAACGAGTTCAACAAGAAGTAGGCAACAAAGGCAGTTCAGTGGCCAAAACACCTTACTCTAGGCAGAAGCCAATGCTGAATCAGAGTGAGCAAGACAGAGCATGCCATGTGCTGGATGAGAGGCATGAGAACATGCTGGAAAGCAGTAGGGAGGCAAAGAATGACACACTGAAAGGACAAGGTGTCTCAAAGTTTGGTAATGTGAATGCTGCTGAAGGTGTTGAAGGAGAGGGTACTGATACATCTGAGCGGGAATATTCTAAGCTCTCTGAACACAAAGATGATGAGTGTAAAATGCTAGATGATATGCATACACAAATGCTGATGAGAAGAAAACAAAGGAAATTAGGAGGGTCAAATTTAAGCAGTGGAAGTACTTCTCATGCTTCAGGTGTAGATATAATTACAGATTTAAAATTTGATGACGAAGCTAGGACAAGTATCTCAGCAGAAATTGTCAATAAAGTTGGCACAGAACTTACTGAGGAGTCTGCAGACAAAGAGATGTCTTCAAGACTTGAAGATGATGTAGTGGTGGAACATTTGACCAGTGATCAAACAGGTCATGAGCACAGGTTAGTTTTGGGAGTAAAGCCAACTCAGTATGTTGGTGAAGAGAGCAAACATTCTGCTCACGAAGATAGTCCGACATCTCTTCATTTTGGTGAGAGTCAAGTCAGAGAAGAAGATAGTTCCAGAAGAACAACACTCAACAAAGAGCAGCGTAAACAAACAGCAGCTGAAAGTGACAGAGTTGTGAAATTAAAACATTTATCTAATTCACCAGACAGTCAGAGTAGACCAACCAAGATATCAAAATCTGAAGCAAGAGTTGCTGGACTTGAAGTCTCAGATGGAACAACTTCATCAACTTCTGATCTCAGTCTCAGCTCAGCCTCTGACATTTCAGATATCAACTCTTCAGATGTTATGGGCACACAAGATGTCAGTCTGACATCACAGTGTTATGCCAATAAATATGCACATGAAAATTTTAGGGACGTGAAGGATGGAAAACTCAGCTATAAGAAAAAAGTACCTAAGAACATTCCTATAAATTCATCCATCTGCAACAAACACAACCATAATGAACCTTTGCAAGAATCAACTGCCAGATTTGCATCGTATTCTGTTCAAGATGATTTTCCATTTGAAGAGTATACTGTGTCTAATGTTTCAGCAGTGTCTGCAAGATCCCAATGTTCAACAGCTGTCCCTCAACCAGACCACGAGCTTGTTGATAAGTGTGACCAGTACTTGCAAGATTCCATCACAGAACGTCCCCCAACATCTTTGAATTCTGGTTCAAAATATGCAAAACTTAAAACACACAAATATGCAGAACCTGGTCATGAGTTTCAGCATGTACAGAAATCGCAGACACAAAAGCATCATGGAGAAACTTCAGACAAGCGTAGGCTATTACGGACCAAGGCTAACAGGCAGAGCCTTAGTGAGAACTCTCAGCACAGCCATAAACTGGATACATTTTCAGCCGATGAGTCATATGATGAATATTCCAGAGGTGATCACACAGATTATATTTCACATCCTTTTCTCGCTGACAACCCTTATTTCTACTCACATCATGGTGCTGAGTCTTGGTTTCAGCCACATTCTAGTGTGCCCCATTCAGTATGGCAGTATAGGTATCCCAGTCAAGAATATTATGGTGTGATGCAGCCACCTCCACTACCATTTTATGCACCACCTACAAAACTCTCACCGCATCCTTACCCATCATTTCACCACTACAACCAGCTGTCTCAGTTCTATAACCTGCAACCTAATTTCCAGCATCAGACAACTATGTGGGACTATGTCAGTCTCATGACCAAAATGCTTTCTTATCTTTCAAGAAAGCACAGACAAGCTAGAATGTATGGGAAGGAATGATTTCATGAAAGAAAAAAAAGGACAGTAGAATATGTTTGGTTCTTAAATAGTAATTCTCGCTTTCTTGGTAATAGTTTGAGTTTTGTTTGGCGGGAGGGGGGGAGACCAAGAGTATGTCAGCAAAGGGATACATATATACCAAAATGGACTGACTGAACTGAAAAGATAGACTCTTAGAGGCTAAAGGTAAAAAGTTTAGAGGAATGAGGGGGGGAAAAAATGCTTGTTTGTAACAGGGAGTGTCGAAAGTTTTGGTCGCCCTACTTAGTTCCAGCAACAATGATTTGAAAAGCAGCATTGTCTATTTTACAAATTAAGGAATAATGACATATTTAACAACAACAAAAAAGTTGTTGCATGCAATTGTGTATCTCACTTCTTTCCATGCCAAACTGTGTTCTCTTTTAAAGCTTGAAATAATGAGCTTTATCGAAATTGTATGCAGATTTGTTTCCTGTGAAACATATTTTACTTGTTGCACTGTCACTGAGGTCGCTACAGTAGTGCTAATAATATTCAGTTGTAAGCCATAGGTGGTGGTGACCAGGAGTTTTTGCATCCAGAATTCCTCTTTCCTTTAAGATTTGTCTTGCCTTCACATAATCATTAATAATGCTGGGACTTCAAGAGCAGAAGTCAAGACATTTTTATATTTTATGTGTTGTAGAAAATAAGTACTCCTCTCTAGTAATAGCTTGATTTATAGCATGTAAAATCTAGACTCCTCTGTAGCATAGACTGTCACTCAGGATGACATTGCAGAGTAGCAGTGCATGCTTACATTGTTTAGTGAAATTAGAGCATTCCCCAACTATACTTAATGGCAGTATGGGAAACAATATTTTTTTTAAGATCAGCACTGTAATAATGGTGATTACTTTTGTAGATATTTTAAAAAAAAACCAGTTCTGCAGTGATAATTTTGTTTTCAAATCTAAATAAGCACTAAAATAGTGGACAGACAAAAAAAAAAGACTATAAAGGTAAAAACGGTATTATGCTTGCACATATTAAAAATAACAGTTAAATAGTGTTTTGGGTTCTTTTTCAAATCTAAGTAACACTGAAATAGCAGAAAGACATTGTTTTCTATTTTAAAAGACCAGTAGGGTAATAATGGTGATTATTTTTGCTTATTTAAAAAAAAAAATTCATTTTTTTTTTCAAACCTAAATTAGCATTGACTATTTTATTTAAAGACCAACAAGGTAATAATAATGATAGTTTCTGGTACCTATTAAACAAACAGTTTGCTAGTGTTGTTGTTTATTTTGCACACTTAATTTGTTATTCTATGATGCAAAAAACTTTTGCCAGGGCTTTAATTTATCTTTCATTTTATAAGATTTTGTTTATTTGGACTTAACATATCAATGTTGATATGTCATTGCATAATATTACTTTGCACCAGCATGTCATTCAGCATTACTTTCAAATGCTAGTTCATAAAATGTGAATTTAAAATCTAGGAGCCAGCCCCCCAATAAATGATATCTTTAACAGTTTTTTTAAACAAACATTTAATAATTGTCTATTTTACCCTCTTCAGCTTTTTGAGATATTGACGCTCTTTGCTGCTAACATAATCTGTATCCAGTCTTCTCAGCCTCTGATGGTTTCTTTTAAGTTTGCAATTCCCAGGTCTTTTGGGTCAGTTTTTGTGCATTTCACTGGATCACTTTCTTTGATATCTTGTCTTTTACACTGAATTTACTCAGTGTAAATCCATCTTCATGTTACTGTCCATTCATTCAGTATGCCGCAGCCATTTACAGCCTTCTCTATCACATGATGTTCAGTCAAGGAGGTTTCTGAAACTTTGACGTATGTCCTTTTTAAATGATTCCAAAGGTTATATTTACAGGATTTCTTTTTTAAAAATGTTATGTCATCTGCTCTTGCATTTCTTTTACTGTATTCGGTCCCATTTTGATTGGGGTATAAACCTAATTTTTCTTACTTTCTGCAACTAGCTTGCAAAGTGTGTTTGATTTCTTCATTTGCACCCATCAAATTGAGCTATCCCTCATCTGGTTTTGGAGGGGGGGGGGGGGGGGGTTGTGTCTCTAAGGAGATTAAAAAAAGGAATAGAAACACTGATCCCTTAGGCACGTTATATGAGGTTGTGTATGAGGTTGTCAGTGTTATTATGTAAAACATATTGCTATAGAAACCACCACCACTAAAGCACTTGAGTACTTTGGTGTAGGTTTCCTGTACAGGAAGTAGTTGATTATTAAATGAAACTGAGCCATCTACCTGTTATAGGAGTAGTATTTTTGTAAAGAAATGTTAACCAAAAATTGTGATCTTGAAGAGTGCTCTTGCATACCTCATTCCATTCACATCTCATGAAATCTTTGAATAGAAGAATGGCTGACCTACATTTATTTAAGATTACAGCCCATCAGCGATGATCCACTAATTTTGATCAATATTATGTCATTTTAAGTGGTTGTAGTAATTGTTAGAGTTCTTTTTCCCACAATATTTGTGCCACCGAATGTTCTGCCACAGTGCGCAGTGAATAATGGACACCCAGACATGTGAACATCAGTTTTCTTAAAGTAGGAAATGTGTAATTAATCAACGACTGGCAGAGTGGTTAGAGTGCGTCTTGCTCCAAAGTTACTGGGTTCAGAGTTTGAATCTTGGTAGCTCCAGTCTACCAAACTACAAATGGGTACCTGACTGCTCTTGAGTTATGGAAGGCTAATGCAGCGAGGACGGGAACTGGTCACCTCATAAAGCTTGACCTAGTAGCCTATAGTTAATTCTGTACCACTTCACTCCTTATGGCAGTATTTGCAATGGGACTGCCTTTAACCTATTAGCAGTACAAGGCAGTACTTTGTTCTGGAATTTCCAGAAAAGAAAATACGAGGAGGAAACAAGCGGAGACAAATGTAATTAGGGCAAAGAAGTTATGGGGGAAAAATTTGATCTTCAAAAAAAAAAATGAAAGACAAAAATGAAGAAGAAATCAGAATGCTGACTGAGTTTCTTCCTTTACTAGGACTTTGACTTCTTACCACTTATTTTGTGGTGGTCACATGAGGATGTATGTCAGTGAAAGGATTGATAGAGACAGAGTTGCCTCAAGCTGTCTCTGAGCATGTGAAGTTCTGCTCTCCTTTTCTCTCTCTCTCCTCCTCCCCCCCATTCATAGGGTAATGTGAAGCTATATGTAGAGGTGACTGATATGACCTTGGTACATGAGGTCTGGTAACCTCATGATACAAAATAAAATTGCTACAGAAAACAAATTAAGTGCTTTGGCTCAGGCTTACTGCAAGGAAGTTAACAACAGTGGCAGTCTCATGCTCCTAGTGGAGTGTTATAGGAGAATGATCGTGAAAGTTTATTTCGTCATTGTTTTTTTTTTTTTAATAATCGTACGCCCGCTATTACTCGAGGCGAAATCTCCGGTTAGTATGTCTAGCCTGAGACTGATTTTACATGAGTATCCCTTTCTCCTGTACACTGACAGGTGTCCTCGTGCCATTCAGGCAGATACTTGCCATCTTTGGAGGTCCGTCATTGTTAATTCCCTATGTTAAATTATTTCTGCATTAGGCATTTCATTTTTGTTTCTGCCATATCGGAAGAAATTTTCTTTGCCACTGTCCTCAGATTCTAATGAGTGGCTGTCAGTTTTGTGATTGTACTTTCATATCTGATCTATGTAGTAGGATTAATCAAACATTTGATTGACACATTATGCATTTTGTTTGAAAGTATATTATTAAAGTGTCAGACCATAAACTATCAGTCTTAAGAACGTGATATTTTTTGTACTTGTAAGAAACTATGAATTATGATAAAAAACTTGAAATGTTATCAATGTAGAACTCATGATGAGAACCAGGCAAATGCCTATGCAACAATAGATGATGCTAGAGAAGGATAGAACACACATTGAGGAAATCTGTAGGTGGCATTACCAGGCATTCCTTGTTCTGGCATCCCCAGGTTAAGAGAAGCAGAGATAGACCGAAAAACACACGGAGAAGAGAATTGGAGATTGATGAGTAAGACATGAGAGACCTTCAGCTGATGACATGTGACAGGACTTAGCATATGTTTGTTGAAGGCCTATACTCCTTCGGGAGCTCAAGGGTAATGAATGAATTAACTTATAACATGTCATGTCCCATTACTCCCTCACCTGAGAATATCTAGATGGTCTTAATAGTAGGTCAAACATCATTTATTAGTAGTACTAGTAGCTTCCTTCAGTCATAACTGACTCTGAAAATGTGCCCCTCAGGTGATAGTCCTCTGCTGTTTTTGTTTTGCCTGGTGTTTCTTTCCTCTACTGCTTGTTGTGAGCTTATTTTCGTCCAATCTGAGGTGGTGACGAAGGGAGCATCACCACTTGGTGCGATCAGCAACTTCATCCTCCGAGGTAGTCAGATTTATGTTTAGTACCTTCATGTCTCTCTTGTTCACATCTCAGAGCCCCCCCGCCTCAGCTGTGGCCGCCCGACTATTCTTTTGCAATCTGCCAGTTGTTCATAGAAAATATCTTTGGGGATGCAGCGGACATGGCCAAGTGTGCGTAGTCTGCGCTGTCTAAGCAGTGTATACATGCTTTGAAGGCCAACATGTGACAGCACCTCGACAGTTGTCACTTTGTCCTTCCACTAAACACCAAGGATGTGGCGTGGACACCATAGATAGAAGGTATTGAGCCTTCTTTCTTAGCATAGGTTGTCTCTCTGCCATATAGTCTAGAACAATAAAAAAAAAGGTAAAGGATCCCGTTACATGCCCATTGAGGCACATTGGACATACTGTGTTAGGCCCAAATTTTCTAGATCAAACGACAGCACTAGGGGTGATGTGGTCAGCATCACACCGATATAGAATCATCTGTCAATACACTTTAGCTCCCCCAACAAACACATGCCAAATCTTCCTGTCCCATGCCATCCGCTCAAGTTCTTTCCATGTTTTCTTCATTTTCACCTCTGTATCCAGTTCTCTTCTCCATGTGTTTTTGGGTCTACCTCTGCCTCTCTTTCCCTGTGGATTCCAGAACAAGGACTACCTTGTAATGCTGTCAACAGATCTCCTTAATGTGTGTCCTATCCATTGCCATCATCTTCTTCTCATCTCTTGTTCCACTGGCACTTGTCTAGTTCTTGTCATCAGTTCTATATTTGTGACTTTGTCATACCATTTTAGTCCTATTCTACGCTAGCACCCGTTTATAAAAGTCTAGCTTTTTGGTTGTTGTTTTTGTTGCTCTCCGTGTCTCAGAGACATTTGAGTTGATGATTCTTATTTTCGTGTTGGACTTGATTTCTCTTGTTCTCCATATGTTTTCCCAATGCAATGAAAGCTCCTCTTGCTTTTTATATTCTTATTTTGATATCACTGTCTGTCCCTCCAACTTTTGTCTATATTACTGCCAAGATATGTGTACGATTTACTACATCTTTTAGTGGTGTTTCTTCAAGTTCAACCTTGTTATCATTTCTTGCATTTATTCTCATAATCTTTGTCTTTTCCCTGTGTATTTTCAGGCCCACTTGTGACCTCTCATTGAGAATTTACATTTTCTCTTGCATCTGATTATGGTTATGGGACAGAAGAGCCAAGTCATCTGCAAAATCTAGATCATCAAGCTGTTTAGTCAGATTCCAGTGGATTCATTTCTGTTGTGTGATGTCAATGTTTTCATAATCCAATCTATTGCTAGTAAGAAAAGAAATGGAGACAAGAGGCACCCCTGTCTCACTCCCATTCTAATCCTAAACGGTTCTGTAAGTTGTCCTTCATGAAGAAATCTGCATGTCATGTCTTCATAGCTCTTCTATATCATTATTCCTTTATAATTTGTGCACTCTGGACCAGCTGCTTTTCCATCTTTCAGAAGCTTTATGGCTTTCTTTATTTCTTCTCTACTTGGTCATTCACTGTGTAGCAAAGTTTGATTTTGCTGGGGAGGTTATGATGGTATCCTAAAAGAATGAAAACGGTGTCTGCATTAACCGTGTGAGGTCAAGCACATGTAGGCACCTGACTCTCTAAATGATGATGATGTATTATGTGCAGGGAACCTAAAGCTACCTCCCTAGATCTCACACGGTCACTATTCTGGCTCTAGTGTATGGTGTACCTAGTGTCTAGGGGAGAAATGTAATGATGGTACACAACAGTAAAACACTTAAAGTTTCTATAAAGAAGAGAATAAAACTAGCAGTTAAAGTTTTCTTTGGAATAAATTTTTTCTATACAATTTATTTTGCCTGTCCAGCCATATCTTTTGGACAGGTCTTTGAAAATGAGGACAAGATAGTTTACAGAAAAGATCAATTAAAATTTTGGGGCAATTTGCCCAATAACTAAAAAAGTTAATATATATTTATATACAGTGCAAACCGCTTAAGGCGATCTCGGATGTGGCGAATTTCTGTTGTGAAGAACAATTTGTTTATCCCCGGCAATTTTTCTTCTTTGTCTTTGTAAAAAATGTCCGGTTAAGCCGAATCCGTTTATCACGAATTTTCGGATATGCCGAACGATTAAACGTGTCCCGACTATATAATTTGATCTGCTTAAGGCGAACTTTTTTTCAAATACAGTACCTGGACATTTGTACAACTTTTCGGCTATTTTCGGAAATTGCGCGCTTCGTCGGTGTTAGAATTTGAGTTATTTCCCCTCTAAAAATGGCTGAAAAGTTAAAATCCATATCTGTGAAAAGAAAGATTGAGCTATTACAAGAAGTGGAAAATAGTGTCAAAAAGAAAATGGAAATAGCAAAGGAATTCGACATTCCAAAATCAACGCTTTCAGGAATCATAAAAAATAAGGATCGGTACAGAAAAATGATTGTCACAGAATGAAGAACCGAAAAGCGGCGTGTGATGTGGTTGACACGGCACTCCTAAAATGGTTCACCATGGCGAGATCAGCAAATGTTCCTGTAAATGGACCTATATTAACTGCAAAGGCAGAAGAGTTAGCATTTCTGGAAGGTCGGACTGGCTGGAAATGTAGTCCTGGCTGGTTGGGTCTTTTAAAAAACGGCACAACATTACTTACAAAGCCGCGGTAGCATAGTGGTTAGTGCACTGGCTTCCTAGCGCAGTAGTCTATGGTTCGATCCCCAGATGAGGTGGGAATTTTTAAGGCCACAAACGGGTACCAGAGCAACCATGTTAAGGAGGCCGGCGTGATGCCGACCACATCACCCCTCGTGTGCAGACGGTCAAGATAATATGGGCCTAACACCATATTCCCAATATGCCTCAATGGGCGTGTAACGGGTTCCTTTTTCACTAGTTGCCACGGTAAACAGTTTTACACGATTAGGTAAATAACTCAAAAACGCTGAAAAATATGAACATAATATCAATTGTCCAGTGTTCTACAACAACCATGCTTTGGGAATTAGTTTTCCGGTGGCAACTTAAAATCTCGAACCAGATCAGAAAGTGTGTCAGTATATTTTTCATTCGTTTTATTACTAAAATTAGATCGACGCTCTGAGCGGCTCGCGGTCCAAATGATAGGATTTCAAAAGCCGGTCCCACCAGCTCGCGGTAGTTAATGTAA
This sequence comes from Oreohelix idahoensis, assembly GCA_024509875.1. Classification (NCBI taxonomy): domain Eukaryota; kingdom Metazoa; phylum Mollusca; class Gastropoda; order Stylommatophora; family Oreohelicidae; genus Oreohelix; species Oreohelix idahoensis. The sequence goes on from JAMPIV010004309.1 coordinate 21,132, forward strand.
GGTCAAAATTCTAAAAGCCAGCCCGTGCCTTTCTCAACATCAAAAGATTTTTTGTTTGTGGTAATAGTTATAATGCTTTTTCACACAAAAAGGCCCTGATGTTAGCTCCCCTATGTTTCACCTCTGTGTGAACCATAACAATAGAGTCTCTTCAACTGCTGCATCATTTGCTGATTTCATTTCTAAAACTTCACCTTCTTCTTTCATCTTTCAATTCCCCCTTCTTTCAAGTCTCCCTTCTTTCATCTTATCTCTCCCTTCTTTCAACTCCCCCTTCTTTCATCTTTCAACTCCCCCCATCTTTCAACTCCCCCTTCTTTCATCTCTCCCTTCTTTCAACTCCCCCATCTTTCAACTCCCCCTTCTTTCATCTTTCAACTCCCCCATCTTTCAACTCTCCCTTCTTTCATCTTTCAACTCCCCCATCTTTCAACTCCCCCTTCTTTCATCTTTCAACTCCCCCATCTTTCAACTCTTCCTTCTTTCAACTCCCCCTTCTTTCATCTTTCAACTCCCCCATCTTTCAACTCTTCCTTCTTTCAACTCTCCCTTCTTTCATCTTTCAACTCCCCAAAGAAGCATAGACCTTCAACAAATGTATGCCAAGTCTTCATGTCCTGTGCCATCAGCTCAAGGTCTTTCCATGTCTTCTTCATTGCCTTCATGTCTGTCACATAAAACTTCATTGTTGTTTTTGTTTTGTTTTAAATTTTATTTTTGGTACAACTCTTTTCCAATGTTATAAATACTGGCTTAAAAAGACACTCTATAACTTGCAAGACATTCATAATTTCTGACTTCGACTCAGTTTATTAAACATTAGGCCATGTAGTACTAGAAATTACGACTCACCTGAAGCACTCCTCCGCAGTTTCAAAACCACTTAAACTGTGGGTATTAAACGGCTGTCTCATTTTTTTAATCGCCATTCATATTTGACTTGGACAAACACCCCTACTTCTTAGAATGCAAATTTGTTAGTGAGCTGTTGCTTGGGAGATGGAAATTTGGATAATCTACACAATACTGTATTTTTTTTATTCACTGAAATAACCGATAAATATTCGCTACATTAATGGAGGGGTAGTTTCACACCGAATGTATCACACCAAATGAACATAAATTTTGTAATTTATATTGAGCATTAAAAAAAGCCTGAAATAAACATTTTAAAGGATAAATCCAACACCTGTTAAAAAAATATAAAATACATCTGCACACTTTCCAATTTTTATTTATTGCAATATATAAAAGCCATCTCATACATTGCTTATGAAAATACAGTAATTTTCATTATGATAAAGATAGTTTTTAATGTAACAGTTCTGTCAAACAATGTTCATTATTCAATTAAAGAGAACATTTATTTGACATTTGTCATCACAGATTATGCCATGTGTACACTCATGAATCTATTCACTAGAATTGGATTTGGTTAAAGCAGAGATAATAAGAACAATTAATGATCGCTTTAGAAACTGACACTGCACTTATTGAATCAACATGACACAGACTGCTGGAATTTGGCATCAAGCATAAAACTAGCAGAGACAGACGTATGTGAGAATGGGTCAGGCGTGTATACAGCCTGCACTCTGGAAACAATCAGCATTTATACCCTTCAAAATTCACTGAGGGAAACTGAGAGCCTATGGGTTTGCCCAGAGTGCAATGATGTCGATTCTTAACAAAAACATCACTAAGTTTTTTTGGACCTATTGGCTGCTTTTGTTGACATCTCATTTCACAGACATGTTATTTTCTGTTAGGAAAGTGTAGTATGTACTTGCAACCTGTTAGGAAAGTGTACATATGTACTTGCAAACAGATGTATCCATCTTTGTTCCCTATGGAACATGAGAGCTACAACTAATGCATGCCATAATGTTTTTTTTTTTAATTGTCGTCTTTAGCTCTGCCCATAATCCACTGGTTGCTCTGGTGTCTTCATTTAACATTATTCTCAAGTAAGAAATTGTGACCTTGACACCAAACAAGTAATCCCACATGGGTCACAATGCCAGATGTCATCTTTTTATTTGCTTTTTCCCACCTTATTTGAAGCGTGGAACTGGTTTGAACTTGACATATTGTTTTGTGAGTTCATCCTAGTGGGGCTACTGATTTTAGCCTCTTGGTCAAATTTAGATAAAATTGAAATTACTGATTTTTTCAGTGTACAATGCAAAATTATGGTGCCTTATATATTTTCTCTATAGTGGGCATGAAACTTTCACCAGCCCTCACAGGGTATTTCCAGTTGCTTGCAATAATCATACACCAAAAGAGCAAGAGGAGCTCTTACTGAAATAATTTTCCAGTGAACATGCCTCCTTCAGTGCCATAACCTAATCACTTACTGAACATTTTCAAACTGCGCTGGTGATTCAGATGACACCGACATACTGCAGAAAAGGGAGGAGGGGGGGGGGGAGGGAGGGAGGGAGGGGAACAGTGAAATGTACAGCCACTACAAAGAATTTATTATTCTTCAAGATGCCTTTTATGTTCAAATAAGGCTAACATCACATTTAGTCATTGCCCCACAGGAACTGTTGCTGACCATTAAAATGATAGATAACATGGAAAATACTGGATGACACTGATAATATATATGCAAAATTATTTGTTCCAGAATTTATACTTATCTCTCTTGGAGTGCCTATTTTTACAGATCAGGTGTGTGATATATATAACCATCATATGTTCCAATATCTGCATGCACATAATCATATTTTCACAGTTTACATAATGGCAGCTGATGACAGAGCACGTACCAAAAAGATAATGAAGCAAAGCTGTAACTGTGCCAAAATGCTGTATGTCACTCTGAACATGAACAGCCAAATACCAGTGGAACAGAAGTAAGGAAAAGATGTTTGCATGGGATATTACACACACTAATATAGTAGATAGAATTACAAGGCAGTCTTTGATTTGGAATCCTCAAGGTAAAAGGAGTGTAGAGAATGTAGAAGAGAACTGTAGACATACATAAACAAGGACAGAGAAGATGTGGAAAGAACTTGAAAGAATGGCAGACGGAAGCATGAGCTGACTGAAGGCCTATATGCTCTACAAGCAGCTGAAGGGTTGAATGAGTAAATGGCTGTAGGAAAAGCCATGTCTTCCACTGGTAATATTTTGCATCTATATTGCAATCCTCCACCTTTCTGACCCTGGATAAGGATGTCCTGATGCTCAATGGCTGAGTCCTTCTCTTAATCTGAGTGTAAGACTATCACTTCTTTAGCTTTAGCACTTTACAAACTACGACTATTTCTGTTCAACTTGTGTGCCCTCTGAAATGTGAGTTGCATGGCTATGATTACCTCATATAATGACTCTTGCAATGAATATTTCTAGTCCGACTTTCCCTGATTCAAATTTAGCAATCACCAACCTGAACAGAACCTTGGGCTTTCTGACTGAACAATAAGCAAGTGTCTGGTAACATCCAATCATCTTCATGCTAAACAAGGAAACATTCTGAACACTCTAAAATAATCAAAAGTTGGAAGTTATCAAATCCAAATTAACTTTTATACAAATGATTCAAAACCAATAAGAATACAGAGTGTCTAATATAATTACCAGCTACAAACAAAACCTATACAAATCACTGGCATCAGTTTTATTCAATATGCCAGATGCATTTTTTCAATTAGAAATATAGAACATTTACATTTCAAAGATGCACTGCTGAACAAAACAGAATAGCTAAAATTTCTGTACATTTTTTCAGTATCATCACAAAGTTACTTAACATCTAGGCCTATATAAAATGGATACACAATATATGGGAGGGGTAAAGGATCCCGTTACACGCCCATTGCGGCATATTGGGAATATGGTGTTAGGCCCATATTTTCTTGACCATTGGCACACTAGGGGTGATGTGGTCAGCATCACGCTGACCACCTTAACCTTCCCAGAAGTTGCTCTGGTACCCAATTGGGGCTGGGTCGACCCAGGAGCCGTTTGTGGCCTAAAAAAAAAAAATATATATATATATTTTCATATTAATGATGCACATTTTTTATTTTTCTTCTAAAAACTCCTTTGTATCTCTTCAAGTTGTAGAAACTTTGGAGTTTATACAGCATCTACTTAAACATTTATGTACAAGTAAAAAATATTCATACATTTGTTGCCCTCATTTTGAGCCTAAAAAATCACAGGAGACTGGCTATTATATGTACCATAGCTGGTACAACAGAAACAAGCATTAACATGTGGTAATCCATTTTGAAAGACCCATTTCATTTAAATTTAAAAAAAAACAACCCTCATATTATTTACAAGGAAAAAAAAATGCTTTCAATTACAAAATTGTCTATTGCTTATTTACCTAATACCAGAAGCATGGATTTCATCACGGCAATCAAAGGGTTAAAGAATGGATAAACTCCTGGCCACGATAACTTAAATGCTGAGTTATTCAAGGCAGCCCCTGAACTAGCAGCAGAACTATTAGAACCACTATTTGCACAAGTCTGGGAAACTGAGACAACACCAACAGAGTGGAGTAAAGGAATAATCGTCAAATTGCCCAAGAAGGGCGACCTTGCAGACTGCAACAACTGGAGAGGAATTACTCTCCTCTCAGTTCCCAGTAAAATACTAGGCGGGATAAATTATCCAGAGAATTTCAAAAGCAGTTGACCATAAACTGAGGAAAGAACAAGCAGGTTTTAGAAAGAACAGACGATGTGCAGATCATATATTCACCCTCAGGAACATCATAGAGCAGTGCTCAGAATGGCAGACGGCTATAAATTAACTTTCTTGATTTTGAAAAGGCTTTTGACAGTATACACAGGGACAGCCTATGGAAAATACTGAGGGCTTATGGAATTCCCAGCTGCATTGTTTCCATTATAAAAAGCCTCTATTCTAATTTTACATGCAGTGTTGGATTGAGTAATCTAATTTTCGAAGTAAAAACAGGAGTATGACAGGGATGCCCTTTATCAACATTATTTTTGACAGCCATAGATTGGGTGATGCGCCAGACAAGAGAGGGCAGTCAAAGAGGAATTAGATGGACAACATTTTCTACACTGGAAGACCTGGAATATGCAGATGACATTGCACTACTCGCACATTTACATCAACACATCCAAGAAAAACCGATAGACTGAACAAGCATAGCCAGCAAGTTGGTCTGAACATTAATAACACATAAGGAAGGGAAACCCGAGGCCTGTAAACAGTAAATAAATATTAGACAAACATAAAGGTATGTTTTCAGGCACTCGTAAGAAATAAAGAAGTAGAACACTAGACAACAGAAAAACAACAGACGTGAGTGGCTTACCCAGGGTTCGAACCCCGTACCTTCCGTACGACAACACCGCCTAGCTATAAAAGCGAATCACACTATCCTCCCGGCCAGCTAGGCATCACCAAAAAATGATGCGTTACTGACCGGTTATCAGTGCGAAACACAAGATAACACCGGAAGTTTACAATGGGCACCTCAGTGTTTACAGGCCTCGGGTTTCCCTTCCTTATGTGTTATTAATGCTAAAAAACGAGAAGTTCAGCAGCCCTAGTTAAACAACAACAACAACAACCTAATACCAGAGTATAGGTCATAGGCAATTGCTCTTCAGCAAGTATCATCTTGGGCCTAATGTTCTATCTGTATCCAGGTGGTTCCTACTTTACGTCAGCTTAAATATTTCACCTCCAAGAAATAACAACCTTTATCCATGGATGCCATGTCAATAACAGAGGTTATATATTTGAAAGAACTCCGCCAATGCCGGTCCCAAGCCCGGATGAAAAAGGAGGAGGGCGGCCTGCATGGAGGCCGTAAGGAGGCAGCCCCTCCACCATGCAAAGGCACAACAGGCCAATCACCTGTTTGCTTTAAATCATGATTACGCGAACTACAAGAGAGAAAACCGGACTGATTCTAAAGGCGACGAACTGGAACGGACTACGGACTACGACTTATGGAACTTGGAACACAAGAAGTATAAATGGGAAGGAAGAGGAGCTGGTGGAAGAGATGAGGAAAGCAAAACTAGAAATCCTGGCTATAACGGAAACGAAGAAAAAAGGACAAGGAGTCATGGATCTCGATGGCAACACGTTGCTCTACAGTGGTGTACCCATATCTGAAAGAGCTAAAGGGGGCGTGGGTTGCATTGTGGCCCAAAATCAAAAAGATAGTATCAAGGGATGGAACTTTGTCTCGGAGCGCATTATGGTTGTAAAACTAAAAGAAGTAGAAACCATAGTCAACCTGGTCATAGTGTATGGGCCAAATGAGGATGAGAGAGCAGAGGTCAAGGAGGAATTCTTCGAGCTGCTTCAAAGGACAGTGGATGACTGCCTAGATGAAGTTATTATGCTCGGAGATTTTAATGCCAGAGTTGGAAATGACCATGCTAGATGGGGTGGAGTTATCGGAAGATATGGAGAAGATACTCTCAATGACAATGGAAAGCGACTCCTTAGATTCTGCAGTGAGCAGAATCTGATCATTACAAACACAAAGTTCCCCCATAAGCGCATACATGCATACACTAGATGTGAACCAACCAAGAATGAGAAGTCAGTGATCGACTATGCCATTGTTCGGAGAAGCTCATTCAGATATGTCCGAGATGCAAGAGTCTGGAGGGGGCCAGAGATTGGAAGTGATCACTACCTGCTGACAATCAAATGAACAACTGAAAGAGTTGCTCAGCCTAGGAACTGCCCAACATCACGCAAGAAACCAAGTAAACGAGCAGGAGAAATGAGCATTAGGACCTACAAGCTGAGAGAGCCAGAAATTAAGACCAGATATCAGGGGCTTATTGCTACAGCAGTGAGCAACACAGAAGAACAACCTGATGACTTGGAAACCCTCTGGAATAAATTCAAGGATATCATAAAGACAGCTGCTGCAGAAGCATGCGGTGAAGTCCGACTTGGGAACCAGAGAAAGAGGACACCTTGGTGGACAGAGGAAGTCAAAGAGAAAATAAGAGAGAAGAAAATGGCATGGAAACAATACTTAGGAGCTAAAAACACAACAGGACAAATGGAAAAATATAGAGAATATGTGACACTCAGAACAGAAGCAAAGAACAAAGTGCTAGCAGCAAAACAGAAGTCCTGGGAAGAATTTGGAGAAAAGCTAGAAAAAGATGCACAAGAAAACCAGAAATTGTTCTATAAGACCCTAAAGAACATGAGGAAAGAAAAACAATGCCCTCTCAAATTTATAAAGGACAAGCAAGGCAAATTGCTTACTGCCCCGAAGGAAGTAATGGAAAGATGGAAAGAATATTTCTCAGAACTCCTGGATGGTGAGCATGATGAAGCATCAGAAATGATAACCACTGACACAGAAGAGGAAACCAATGATGGTGAAGATGACATAAAGATGGAAGAACTGAGGGCAGCACTAGAGAAAATCAAGATGGGCAAAGCAGCAGGGCATGATGGTATAACACCAGAAATGGTTAAGTACATGGGAGCATCAGGCGACCTATTACTCTTAAAGGTCCTACAGGCAGCATGGTGCAACAAGACCATACCAAAGGATTGGGAGATTGCCATCATAACACCAATTTTCAAAAAGGGTGACAATCGACAATGTGGAAACCATAGAGGCATATCCCTTCTCAGTGTCCCTGGTAAAATCTACTCTAGAATCCTAGAGCAGAGACTCCGACGCCTAGCTGAGCCACAATTGGATGAGGTCCAGTGCGGATTCCGAGCAAACCGAAGTACTCAAGACCTAATCTTCACACTCAGACAGCTGAGTGAAAAGGCCCTTGAGTATAAGAGTGAGATCCATCTTTGTTTCATAGATCTGGAAAAGGCGTTTGACAGGGTCCCCTGGAGCAAACTTTGGGACTGTTTGGCAAGGAAGAATATTCCAGCACCTCTGATTCATGCTATACAGAGCTTCTACAAGTCTTGCAGAAATTATGTGAGGACAGCAAACCATAAGTCAGAAGAGTTCAGGACCACCACTGGTGTAAGACAAGGTGATATCCTATCACCTTACCTCTTCATACTCCTTATGGACGATGTCATCAAGGCATGTAAGGAGAGAACAAGAAAGTATTCAGTGGGGTACTGGAAGATGAGACAGGTCTATATTTCGGAGCTGGCATTTGCTGATGATGTTGCCCTGATTGCTAAATCAGAGGCACATCTCCAATCCAACCTGCAAGTCTGGAAGGAAGAGCTGGAGAAGAGAGGGATGGTCATAAGCAGCTTTAAAACAAAATCCATGGTGATATCACGAGAAGAAAGAAAACATCAGATTAAGTTGGGAGAACAGGTCCTGGAGCAGGTCGACCACTTTAAATATCTCGGAGCTATTATAGACCGAAAGGGAGGCATCAAAGAAGAGTTGGCCACTCGGAAAGCAGCGGCTGGGAGACTTTTTCAGGCTATAAATCGTGGATTCCTCAGCAAGAAAGAGGTTGGTAAGAAAACGAAGATGGCTGTATACCGCTCCACCTATGTCCCAGTCTTGACATATGGATGCGAGTCGTGGGCAATGACTACAACCCACAAAAGCCAGATCCAAACCTCAGAAATGAGGTATCTGAGGAAAGTGGTTGAAGTAACAAGAAGAGACATGGTCCGCAACCAGACGATCCGTCAAGGCCTAAAATCCCATCCGCCGCAGACCCAAATAGAACAGTCCCAACTAAGATGGTTTGGCCATGTCTGCAGAATGGGAGAAGATCGGCTACCACGACAAGCATGGGAAACAAAGAGCCAGGGATCCAGACCTCCAGGACGACCCAGAGTCCGCTGGGAGGACAACATTAGACAATCTTTGAAGGACCGAGGACGAACGAACGAACGAACGAACTTTATTTTCAAAGGGTTGAGAATTGGGCACGCAGGCCCGTCTGACATTCTGCCCTTCCTTTCTCTCACCTTTCATACTGAATTCATTTATTCTCATATTAACATTAATTACTTATAAGCATGACATAACATATGTTGAAAAGTACAAACATTATCAGAGATAGATAGATAGATAGATAGATAGATAGATAGATAGATAGATAGATAGATAGATAGATAGATAGATAGATAGATAGATAGATAGATAGATAGATAGATAGATAGATAGAACGAACGAACGAACGAACTTTATTTTCAAAGGGTTTAGAATTGGTCACGCAGGCCCGTCTAACATTCTGCCCTTCCTTTCTCTCTTCTTCCATAGTTAATCTATTTATTCTCACACGTATCCTAAATGTTACTTAAATAATAAAATAACAAGAAAGTACAATAAAATAAAATCCCAACATTGTAACAGTACAATAACAGTTACACAAATTTACAGATGCGTATCATAATTTATACTAAACAGGACAAAATTAACTTTAAAACCTACATATGATGTTATGTAATAATAATAATAATAGCCCCTTCAGTCATAACTGACTATGGGAATGCGCCCCTGAGGTGACAGCGTAATTATTTAAGAACATAACGAAATTAGGGTGGCATATAATCTGCACTCATGATGTATTTGAAAAGTCTGTGATTGAATGAATATGGACTAAGAGTATTTTTTAAGTCGTGTGGAAGAGTATTCCACAGATGAGCAGCAGAAAAAGCTAAACTTTTCTTGAATAAGTCGAGCCTAGGCTTGGGCATGTGTAATTTATTTAAGCGTTGACTGCGTCTTCCGCTGTATTTGAAAATAGGCCACAGATACGTTGGAGCATTCTGTGACAAGATTTTGTGAATAAATTTGGCTTTGTTGAAGAGAAGGCGCTTTCTTAGTGGTAATATGTTAAGATATGTATATGCGTCTACACACTGTGTGAGGTTTTTGCCTGAAATTAGGCGCACTGCACGTTTTTTGTAATGAAAAGAGTCTTTTAGTGTTGGACATGGTGCAGCCATCCCAATTTGTGGAACAATAGTCTAGATGTGTTTGTATCTGGGATGTATAGAACATTTTTCGTGTCTCCTCATCTAGGAAATGTTTGATTTTAGCTAACTGGTAAACTTTTTGTGCCGTTTGTTTGGTCAGTGCTTGTACATGCGAATTCCAACTTAAATGTTGGTCAATTATGAGTCCTAGTGTTTTATATTCATTTACATATTTTCAATTAAAGAGGTTCCAATGTAGAGCTGAAGTTGTTTTTTCTCGGCGAGTTTTGTAATTTTTTGTCTAGTTGATATTATCATACATTTTGTTTTAGTGATATTTATTTGCATGCAGTTTTCATTGCTCCACTTAATAAGATTGTCTGTGTCGCTTTGTAATAATATTTCTAGCGTGTTGCAACTTTTATCACTAGTATAAATGGTACAGTCATCGGCAAATAGGTCGCAGGATGAGTGCTCGATGTTGTAGTGGAAGGTCATTTATGTAAATGGAAAAAAGTAGAGGGCCGAGAATAGAACCCTGAGGAACACCAGTGTCAATAATAGTTGGGCTTGACAAGGAGTTATTGTACCACACTACTTGCTGTCTGTCGGACAGGAATGATTTAAGTAATGTCACTAGTTTAAAGTTAACTTTCATTGTTTCTAATTTTCTTATTAAAACAGCGTGATCTAACATATCAAATGCTTTCCTAAAGTCTACAAAGATTGCTCCACATATGTTATCGTTATTTATGTTTAGGTGCAAGTTGTCTATCATCTTAGTTAGAGCTGTGTGGCATGAATGCTTTTGTCGAAACCCTGACTGACTGTCAATTAGCAAGTCATTGCTAACTAGGTAATGTAGTGTTGCTTTATGTATGTGTTTTTCTAGTGGTTTAGAAAGCGATGATAAAAGAGAAATAGGTCTATAGTTACTAGAATGGAACCAGGCCAGGAAGAAGACAGCTGATAGAATGGTCTGGCGCTCTCTCTTCCAAACCTCTACACCTCACGGTAGAAGGGGAACGACTAAGTAAGTAAGTATATATTTGAAAGAGTTCTCTAAAGTATGCCCTGTCCATCTCTAATGTCTTTGGTTCAAAATTTGAAATAATATTACGAGAGCTGCGTAATTTCTGTACAGTGCAGAATGCTGGAGAGTAATTGAAAAGGAAATGTTCAAATTGACCTCTTTCCACACAACCTGCCTAAGGAAAATTCTTTGAATTTTCTGGCTGAACTCCATCAGCAACCAAGAACTGCTAACTCAGAGCCACCAAAAAGACATGCGCACCACCATAGCAAGTAGACGCTGGAATTGGGTTGGCCACATCCTTAGAACAGACCCTGACACCATCACTAGAACTGCCATGTTATGAACTCCAGAAGGAAAGCGAGGCTGGCCAAAAAGCCTAGCAGAGAACTTTTAAGGCAGAGATGCAAAGCATGAACCAGAGCTGGGGCACCACATGAAGGATGGCTGCCGACCAAGCAAAGTGGAGACAGTTTGTTGCTACAATACAAGACTCCACCAAGTGTGAAGGTCACTGCTTGCTCTGTCAGTCAAGGACCAAAGAAAGAAAAAAGGAGAAAATAATATTGCCCAAGATGGACCTTAAGGATCTTCAACTCAAAACTTTTTTTTCAAGTAACTGCTATATTCTATGGCCCTGAAACACGGAGAACAACAATCAAAAGCATAGACTCTCACAAAATGGGTGCTTGCATAGAATAGAAGGATTGAAATGGTATGACAAGATGACTAATGTGGAACTGATGACAAGAATCAGACAAGTGCCAGCGGAACAAGAGTTGTGAAGAGGACAATGGAGATGGATAGGACACACATTGAGGAAAACTGTTGATAGCAGTACCAGGCAGTCCTTGTCCTGGAATCCTCAGGGTAAGAGAAATTGAGGTGGACCAAAAAATAAAAAACACACGGAGACGAGAACTGGTGTCCAAAATAAAAATGATGAGGAAGACAAGCTGATGGCACAGGCCAGGAAAACGTGGCAAGCATTTGTTGATGGTCTATGCTACCTGTGGAGCTGAAAGGTAATGAATGAATGATTGAAGATGGACCTTCTTTTGACAGATTTAGAGACAGTTATTTCTATAGTATATACCTTCTGGTCAAGGACTGGATTAATTTAGCTGGGTACAAAAGCACTTCATCAAGACAGTCGTGGTTGATATACTTACTTACTTAGTCGTTCCTCTTCTACCCTGGGGTGTAGAGATTTGGCAGACAGAGCGCCTTACTATCCTATCGGATGTCTTCCTACTGGCCTGGTTCCAGTCTAGTGATCGTTCATTCAGAGATTGTCTAATGTTGTCCCTCCAGCGAACTCTGGGTCGTCATGGAGGTCTGGATCCCTGGCTCTTGGTTGTCCCATATTTTTTGTGGTAGCCGATCTTCTTTAATTCTGCAAATATGGCCAAACCATTGTAATTGGGTCTGTTCCACTTGGGTATGCAGGAGCTAGGTTTTGAGGCCATGATGCATCATGTGGTTGATATTCATGTACTTATTACTACTGTGTTGTAATAATTAATTCAGTTCAGTTTGGTTATAGTTCAGGACTGTATTGTAATATTTTTATCTGGCAGGTTAATTGTATTACCCAGCTTGTGAGTGTAGAGGTGTATACACTGGGGCAGAATTTGCCAGGTATTTTTGTTTAAATGTTAAAAATGTCAAGAACTGATTATTTCTTTATATAATTATGCTTTTTACCCCCATAACATCTGCAACACTTTCTCCCTTGCTTCAAATTAATTATAAATTACAAATATTAATATAAATAGTCTTTTTTACAAGGCAGAAAAGAACAGTAATTATAAAATACATTTAAAAACATGATCAAACCTGGCTATTAGAACAAACTTTGAGCAAGCTGCTTCACAAAAGTAACATGATAATTAACCAGTAACTTCACAGCAATGAGTCTCAATACTTATCTAAAGTTTTGTAGTGCAGTGGCACACGACACCTTTCAGTTGATATTCATTACCTGAATGAAAGTTTATGATGTACAATATTTATAAATCCAATTTTTCTCGTCCCAATTTAGTCCCGGGGGGTCTGTGAGGAGGAAAAGAAAGAATAAGCCTAATGCTCCCTTTCGCATGTCATGGGAGACAACTAATATGAGGTTTTGCTTGGGACTGGCAACTGCATACAGTAGAACAAACTGCTATTAAAAAAAAAAAAACTGCTGCAAGAGCACCTGCATGCTTTGGTGCAAAAAAAAAGGGGGGGGGGGCGCCCAGCTGCAGTGGTGGCTCCATGCTCTATAGGGCACAAACAGCGGAACAAATAAATCTGTCTCCAGGTGGCTACTTGGAACCCTATGCAGCAGAGTAGGGATACAAATCACTGTCTCCAAATAAGAATGATTGTAAAAGGTGATAACTCCGCCTAGGCCAGTCCCAAGCCCGGCTGAAAAAGGAGGAGGGCGGCCTGCATGGAGGTCGTAAGGAGGCAGCCCCTCCACCATGCAAAGGCACAACAGGCCAATCACCTGTTTGCTTTAAACTTTTGATTATGAGAACTACAAGAGAGAAAACTGGACTGATTCTAAAGGTGACGAACTGGAACGGACTACGACTTATGGAACTTGGAACACAAGAAGTATAAATGGGAAAGAAGAGGAGCTGGTGGAAGAGATGAGGAAAGCAAAACTAGAAATCCTGGCTATAACGAAAACAAAGAAAAAAGGACAAGGAGTCATGGATCTCGATGGCAACACGCTGCTCTACAGTGGTGTACCCACATCTGAAAGAGCTAAAGGGGGTGTGGGTTGCATTGTGGCCAAAAACCAAAAAGATAGTATCAAGGGATGGAACTTTGTCTCGGAGCGCATTATGGTTGTAAAACTAAAAGAAGTAGAAACCATAGTCAACCTGGTCATAGTGTATGGGCCAAATGAGGATGAGAGAGCAGAGGTCAAGGAGGAATTCTTCGAGCTGCTTCAAAGGGCAGTGGATGACTGCCTAGATGAAATTATCATGCTCGGAGATTTCAATGCCAGAGTTGGAAATGACCATGCTAGATGGGGTGGAGTTATCGGAAGATATGGAGAAAATACTTTCAATGACAATGGAAAGCGACTCCTTAGATTCTGCAGTGAGCAGAATCTGATCATTACAAACACAAAGTTCCCCCATAAGCGCATACATGCATACACTAGATGTGAACCAACAAAGAATGAGAAGTCAGTGATCGACTATGCCATAGTTTGGAGGAGCTCATTCAAATATGTCCGGGATGCTAGAGTCTGGAGGGGGCCAGAGATTGGAAGTGATCACTACCTGCTTACAATCAAAAGAACAACTGAAAGAGTTGCTCAGCCTAGGAACGTCCCAACATCACGCAAGAAACTAAGTAAATGAACGGGAGAAATGAGCATTAAGACCTACAAGCTGAGAGAGCCAGAAATTAAGACCAGATATCAGGGGCTTATTGCTGCAGCGGTGAGCAACACAGAAGAACAACCTGATGACTTGGAAACTCTGGCTTAAATTAAAGGACGTCATAAAGACAGCTGCTGCAGAAGCATGTGGTGAAGTCCGACTTGGGAACAAGAGAAAGAGGACACCTTGGTGGACAGAGGAAGTCAAAGAGAAAATAGAAGAAAATGGCATGGAAACAATACTTAGGAGCTAAAAACACAACAGGACAAATGCAGAAATATAGAGAATATGTGACACTCAGAACAGAAGCAAAGAACAAGGTGTTAGCAGCAAAACAGAAGTCATGGGAAGAATTTGGAGAAAAGCTAGAAAAAGATGCGCAAGAAAACCAAAAATTGTTCTATAAGAACCTAAAGAACATGAGGAAGGAAAAACAATGCCCTCTCAAATTTATAAAGGACAGGCAAGGCAAATTGCTTACTGCCCCGAAGGAAGTAATGGAAAGAATATTTCTCAGAACTCCTGGATGGTGAAGCATCAGAAATGATAACCAATGATGGTGAAGATGACATAAAGATGGAAGAACTGAAGGCAGCACTGGAGAAAATCAAGATGGGCAAAGCAGCAGGGCATGATGGTATAACACCAGAAATGGTTAAGTACATGGGAGCATCAGACAACCTATTACTCTTAAGGGTCCTACAGGTATCGTGGTGCAACAAGACCATACCAAAGGATTGGGAGATTGCCGTCATAACACCAATTTTCAAAAAGGGTGACAATCGACAATGTGGAACCCATAGAGGAATATCCCTTCTCAGTGTCCCTGGTAAAATCTACTCTAGAATCCTAGAGCAGAGACTCCGACGCCTAGCTGAGCCACAATTGGATGAGGTCCAGTGCGGATTCCGAGCAAACCGAAGACCTAATCTTCACACTCAGACAGCTGAGTGAAAAAGCCCTTGAGTATAAGAGTGAGATCCATCTTTGTTTCATAGATCTGGAAAGGGCATTTGACAGGGTCCCCTGGAGCAAACTTTGGGACTGTTTGGCAAGGAAGAACACTCCAGCACCTCTGATTCATTCTACACAGAGCTTCTACAAGTCTTGCAGAAATTATGTGAGGACAGCAAACTATAAGTCAGAAGAGTTCAGGCCCACTACTGGTGTAAGACAAGGTGATATCCTATCACCTTATCTTTTCATACTCCTCATGGACGATGTCATCAAGGCATGTAAGGAGAGAACAAGAAAGTATTCAGTGGGGTACTGGAAGATGAGACAGGTCTGTATTTCAGAGCTGGCATTTGCTGATGATGTTGCCCTGATTGCTAAATCAGAGGCACATCTCTAATCCAACCTGCAAGTCTGGAAGGAAGAGCCGGAGAAGAGAGGGATGGTCATAAGCAGCTCTAAAACAAAATCCATGGTGATATCACGAGAAGAAAGAAGACATCAGATTAAGCTGGGAGAACAGGTCCTAGAGCAGGTCGACCACTTTAAATACCTCGGAGCTATTACAGACTGAAAGGGAGGCATCAAAGAAGAGTTGGTCACTCGAAAAGCAGCAGCTGGGAGACTTTTTCAGGCCATAAATCGAGGATTCCTCAGCAAGAGAGAGGTTGGTAAGAAAACGAAGATGGCTGTATACCGCTCCACCTATGTCCCAGTCTTGACATATGGATGCGAGTCATGGGCAATGACTACAACCCACAAAAGCCAGATCCAAACCTCAGAAATGAGGTATCTGAGGAAGGTGGTTGAAGTAACAAGAAGAGACATGGTCCACAACCAGACGATACGTCAAGGCCTAAAAACCCAACCCCTGCAGACCCAAGTAGAACAGTCCCAACTGAGATGGTTTGGCCATGTCTGCAGAATGGGAGAAGATCGGCTACCACGACAAGCATGGGAAACTAAAAGCCAGGGATCCAGACCTCCAGGACGACCCAGAGTCCACTGGGAGGACAACATTAGACAATCTTTGAAGGACTGAGGACTAGAATGGAACCAGGCCAGGAGGAAGACAGCCGATAGGATAGTCTGGCGCTCTCTCTTCCAAACCTCTACACCTCACGGTAGAAGGGGAACGACTAAGTAAGTAAGTAAAAGGTGATTAAGGACAGTTGGGTGTATTGCAAAGAGCACTGTTGCATATTTAAAAAAAAAAAAAAAAAAAAAAGGCTTAGTAACAAAGTTAAAAATAATTCAGCCTAGAACCAGGTTAGATGAAAAGTTTACTCTCTGCTTTATACACCTGAGCACAACACTTGAAAATACAATATTTCAAATTATACTGATATCTGCACACAAAACAAACGTCATGAAATGCATTTTTTTACACATCTAAATAATTAGAGAAAAACGAAAAAAAATGTATACAAGATAATCATGCATGTTATTTATGCATAATTATTATTTGGGTGGTAAAAAAGGCGATATAGTTCAAATTCTGTCATAACAAGCATTTGAAAAATGTAAGAATCAAGTCGAATTTTAATCAAAATTGTTTAATTGTAATAATAATGGAATCTTTAAACACAATAATAAATCATATGACACTTTCATTATAATAACTAATACATTAATGCTCAGGAAAACCCAATTAACATTGAATCCTCTTTACTTTCACTCATCCTTCCATTGCTAACACATGTTCAATTTACACAAGTTTTAACATT
The DNA here is from genome assembly GCA_024509875.1 of Oreohelix idahoensis. Taxonomy (NCBI): domain Eukaryota; kingdom Metazoa; phylum Mollusca; class Gastropoda; order Stylommatophora; family Oreohelicidae; genus Oreohelix; species Oreohelix idahoensis. The sequence continues at coordinate 38,093 of JAMPIV010004309.1, forward strand.
TCAGCATTTCATCACTTAAGTTTATTAATTATAAATATGAATACAATCTAAACATTCTCTGATGATGGCGATGACACTTGTTTAGCACTGTCTAGAATAGGCAAGTTAGGTGCTGCAGAAGTCATGCCAGTAGTCTGCAGGGGGGTAATAGGACTTAATGGAACTGCTGTGGGACTCAATGGACTATCATCGTCTAATGTGGGCCAGGTTGGGGGGCTGTCTGGTTTGCCCAGTCTCTCATTAAGGGCTTTCAGTGCTAGTTGTCTGAATGAAATAAAAGTTAAGGGATATTAATTAAAAGCCAAAAAAAAACCAAAAAAACAAACAAACACACATTACAAATATTTAACAATATGGAGACTGCACAGAAAGTTCTTACAAGGCAACTACTGAGATGTTGTGCATGGGACTGGTAATCTCACCATGTAACACAAATTTCCACAGAAACCCCCATTGCAAGAGCATGTGACTGTTTGGTGCAGGATTCCTGCAAGGGGACCAGCTTTAGTCATGGCTCCATAAGTAGCACAAAGGAAAATGAATAATGAATGTACATTGTGTGTATGAGATTTTGGACAGAAATATTTCGATAATCACATTTGAAAAAAATTGTATTCTGAGAATGTGACTCACTTTCTCCGTTCTGCGTCATGAGGCTCTGAGCCTGGCAAGGTGACTGTGATGGTTGTGGGTGAGCTGACATCATACCGTCGCTGTGGTTTTCTGCAGAGCTTAACTTTCACAAGACAACTAAATATGGAGTTTGAGATGATGGCAATCAGAGGCTGGAACTGGCTTGGGAAAAAGCTGCAAGTAGGAGGCAGTAAAGTCGATTATAACCATAAAAAGGGTAGGTCAACCCTGTGCTATGAGAGCCAAACTTAAATTAACAAAGTGCACACAGACAATTTAATGTGATATTTGTGAAAGGTGACTGTTAAAGGAGCAAAGATTATATTATAGTTATTTTTGTAGAGCTGATCGTGCTATGAACACGAATGCAAAATGGGCAGTTACTCAGGAACAAAACTTGATAGACAAAACATGAGCCAGCAAGTTGGCAGGTCCACGGCAAACATGGCAACATATTTATTTTCATCAAAATTGGCTTCATCAATCAACAACATGTGGCATAGAAGCATGTTTCAATAGTGTAGTTCTTCACAACAAATCGTCTTCAGTCCATACATCTCAATTATAGGCATCATAATACGTGGCAGGGTAATAAAGTACAATTTTCTCCTCTCCTTCAATTCTGGTCGTTGTGTCTAGAGGTTCGTGTAGATCACGAGAACCCAAGCAATGCGGCAGAAATAACTTAGATGCATTATTCATAATAAAAATACTCCCTGGACATGGTAGTAACTTCTGGGCAAGTTAAGGTACCATCCGGCATAATACAAATACGTTGCGGCCTCCGAGATAACAATGCCACAATAAAATCAGGATCAAAGTCTCCACTATCTTGGGAGCTTGAAAAAATGTACGTCTACTCCGGAGGACTTCAAAAATACGAAAGGCCAAGACGGCTGACCGTTAGAATGCAAAACACGTGATATATTACGTCATTAGTGACCGGTGACGTAGCAAAATATGCAATATAAGTGAAAAATCGTACATAAAAACACTACAGACAGCTATATCTCCTCAAATCAATGGATGTATGCCTGCGTGAAGCAACATATCATAACATATTAATTCTATCCTTAACAGTGACCTTGAGATAATAAGGGTAAAATAAAGTGCTTTCTAATACGGCAAGCAAAAATATGTCACCATGTATGACAATCCAGTGTCTTTAATTAATTCAGTTTAGTCTTCTGTCTATGCATCTGGCCTGTTTACTGAAATATTTCTTTCTCTGTCTTCTGTTTGCAATGAATTTACCAGCTTTGTCTGTTTTTTTAAAAATGTATCCAAAGAAATTTGATCATCTGAAACTTAGCCTGGTGCTCAACTTTTGTTTCACTTAAGGATTCCTCATTTAATTTTCTGGCTACAGTGGGAGGCATTATAGCTTTTGTACAAACCAGACTGTTGTTGCTTTTAATTTATTTCTCATTTATTTGTTATTGTACAGATCTTGCATACACAGAGAAATCTTCTTCTATCTATTGTTTATGCCACAAAGTGTTACAGGAAGTTCCTGGTGCATTATACAAACAATTATCAAAGATTTCAATGTGTTCATGATCCAGGAGACCAATTTCAAAGTGAATTCTGTTGTCCATTGCCCAAATTACAGATGTTACACAAATCTGTGTGGGCCTGGCAGATGAGGGCAAGCTATGTATCTGAAAAATGAACTCCCTCATGCATGGCCAGATTCAGGTTTCCACTCTAATGAGGATGCAGAATTGCACTGCATATAAGCAGTCATGAATGGCAAGTCTTCAATTTATATGCACATGTGGATCACCTTCCGGAAGAGGGTAACTGGGAGTGCGTGATGAAATTATCAGAAAAACATAAAAAGTATCTCATTGCCGGTGATTTTAATGCTAGTCTAAGGAGTGGGGAAACATCACGGAAAATAGACAGTGTAGCCTTGAGCTAGGCTGTACTCAGCACAAACCTATCCATCTTAAATGATGGACACCCAACAAGACTGGCAACTAAACAAGGGGATACTGATGGTGTCATAGATCTGGCTTTGATTTCTAGTGCTCCTGCCACTTTGCACATTGGGATGTATTGCAAGCCCAAGAAAGCGATGATCTACCCTGTGTAGTAATCACTGCAAAGGGAAAGACCACAAGGCACAGGAAACCGAAACAGACTTTCCAGTAACATACAGGCCCACATGACAGTAGTAGCCCTGTACACATATTGCGTCAAAATGAGAAACAAAAGACAGATCGAACACCTTTTACCCAACCATCCTGGTGGAATAGGACAGTGGAGAAAGCATGGATGGAAAAGGAAAAAGTGAGAAATTCATGGTAGAAAGCACGAAACAGGAAGACAATGAATGATGAAGAGGTGGAAAACATAAAGGAGAAATAGCAGAGAGTCAGCAATAAATTCAAGAGCTTGGAAACAGAAGCCAAGGACGCAACGTAGGAGGGCTCAGTGACACAGGTGGACACTGAAAAAACTCTACAGAAATTTGGGTTCTTACATGGAAGGATGAATAAGAACAGTACAAGCCAACCAATTCTTAATATTCTAAGCTCGACAGGAATAAACCTGAAGACCAATGCTGAAAAGGGACATGCATTACTCAAGTGTTATATTACTCAGACAGATAAAGGTGATAAAACTGCCCGCCAAGAAATTAAAGACTGTATCCTGGAAAGCGACAGAAGAGGTAACAAATATTTTTACCTCATATCTGAAGAAGATGTTGTCTGCACTTCAGGAACCAGTAAAAGCACTGCCCTGGGTCCTACTGGTGTACAGTATCACCGTATAAAACAACTCGATGACACGGGCATTAAGAATGTGGTAAGTAATTTCAACACCAGCATACTGAATGCTGAGTTGCCGGAAGACTGGCTACATAGTTACCTACAGCACTTCCTAAACCTGGTAAAGACCCCACATTTCTCAGCAGCTATAGAATTATCACATTGCAGAAAGTCTACAGTAAATTACTAGAAAAGACTGTAGTGAGAAAAATAATGAACCACCTCAAAAATGCACAAATCCTGCCTGATACCCTGGGAAGCTATAGGCCCTTAAAAGTAACATGGGGTAATGCTGGAACATTTGCTTATGATGTGTACGAAGGGTTACAGGGTAAACGATAAACGGTTGCTGTAGCAACTGACCTAGAGGATGCTTATAACAGTGTGAACTTTGAAACCTTAATGAACTGTGTAATGGCTTGTGGTGTTAACCCTTGGCTAACAAGATGGATAGCAGCTGCCTTAACTGAGAGATCAGTTGCATTTCGCTTGGGAACATGGACATCAGAACCAATGCACATTTGTTCGGGACTACCCCAGGGTTCTCCACTATCACCGGTGCTATTTAACATCTACACAGCAAAAGTAGCCACCATTCAGCCACCTGTGCTGGGACGAATATTGACTTTTGCAGATGACATACAAATTTACAGGACTGGCTCTAACTGACAGGAAATGGTCAATAGCATACATGGGACACTACATGAGGTGTTTAAATGGTGCGAGGAAACTGGCTCTAAAGTCAATCCCAACAAGGCCTGCGTGATGTGGTGCTTCTTGAACAACTCCATAGTGAAAGTAGACTGTCCAGATATTACTCTCAATGGGCAGAAAATTGAATGGCATGACAAGTTGAAGTTCCTTGGAGCAACACATTTGATCGCGGGCTATCGTATAAGCTATATATTAATCACATCATACAGAAGTGCAGGAGAGGTCTGGCAGCCCTAAAAACAATTGCTGCAGCGCACCTGGAGCAGAGATTACTACTTCTCCTGTATTATTAGCTAGTTGTAACGGCAATGGAATATGGGCTGGGAGTACTCACGCTGTCAGTAACACAATGTGAATGACCGGAACGCATATAGTCTTGGGCTGTACGCGAGATACCCCCATTGTGATGATGTGGCACATGCTTGGATTGCTGTCAATTAGATCCAGATATGCCATGGCCCAGGCAAAAACTTATATGCGAGTAACCACAGACAAAAGGCATCCACTGCATGGGAACTTAGCTGACATAAAAGGAGCAAGTATAAAGTGGGGGATGTCATGGATGGCACAGGCAGACAACTATTAGACAGGTGACCACAGTTGGAAATATATTCAAGGGAGAAAAAAAAGAGGAGTAAGTCAGGTGAGAACTGGTTGAACAACCAGCAAGTCATCATCAGCCTTGTAGAGAGTGCAGAACTTGGGCCAATGGGAGGGCGAAACCGGAACCTGATCAGCTGATAAATAATCAAGCTGGGGATGATGATGTCACTGTGTACACTGATGGGTCTGTAATCCATGGTGAGAAATCTGGATGGGGCTTCTCTGCTACAGTAAAGGGCAGAATCGTCAATGCACATAGCGGGGCTTTCGTGATAACAACCTCCAGGGCCGGCCCTAGGAATTTTGCCGCCCCGTGCAATACCATACCTTGCCGCCCCAGCCCAACCTCAAATTAACGTTTGAAATTTTAAAAACCATTATGTTAAACAAGCTTCAACATTAATTTCATGACCATTAGCCTAATTTTAAATAGTACCATTAATAATAATGTATGGATAAATTGATGACAATACTGTATAGTCATAAAATAAACCATTGACTTTATTAGAGACAGTTATATGAAATAGATGTAGTTACATTACTTATATATAGGGGACCTCTTCTCATGTGGAACGATGAACTGTTGAGTCACAAACACTTAACTGTAGTATGTACATGTTATAGTTTTTAGCACTATTTTCACATTATTTGAATTTATATTGTTTGAAGTATCTACTGCTTAAAAAGACACTTTTCTTGCTTTCATATTTTCAAAATCAGAAATAAGGTCTGCGTAGTCTAATTTTTGATAGATTTCATGTTCAATTGAAATCATGGCAAGTCCTTCCAATCTAGTTTCGGCCATTGTTGAGCGTAAATAAGTTTTAATAAGCTTCAGTTTTGAAAAACTACGCTCACCACTTGCTATCGTTACAGGCAAAGTTAGTAATATTCTTAAGGCTATAGCGACATTAGGAGCAATGTTATTTTCAATAATATAACGAAGAACTTCAATTGGCGGTGTATTTTCTGGTACTAATTTGGATACTACTTTCAGTTCATCACATAGCTCAATGGCATCAATGTCTCTATTTTCTTGATGTGTTAAAATGCCTTCTAGGTTTTTACATTTGTTTAAGAGCTCATTTGTCATCTCAGATTTCAATTTAGGGATGTTATATAAAAAGGAAAATGTGAACTGTGATGTTCCAATTGCTCGAACCTTTCTTCAATAGAATTGGTTGCAACATCAATAATAAAAAAGAAAAATTAAAATTTTGAATTTAGTTTTGGGATCCAAATTAAGTTCATCTCTTGCTTCATAGTTGTGTTGCTTTTTCTGCCGACGCACTCTGGTACATTCAAACGTTGGTATCAAATTAGGATCAGCTTCAACTTTCTCAGCTAATGTTGTAGCATCAACAACAAAATTTTGAAATGATTATATCATTTCTGAGATTCTTAAGGCTTTGGAGAACATTTCTCAAAGTTGTTGAATATTCAAGTCTGACAATTTTCTTAGAATGCATTCGGTTAACGCTGAGCCTGTAGTGGCTTCTACAGTAATGAAACCACGAAAATGCTCATGAATGTTGATATCATCTGAATTCGTATTAACAAATCTTACAATTAGTGTTAATTATTCAATGTGACTTACATCGGGAGTGCAGTCTGCAACTATGCTATAATATTTAGCTTTCTAAACCATAGAAATTATTTCTTTTTTTTTAATGGTTCCAGAGAGAAGAGCAATCAATTCATTTTGAATGTTTTTCCAAAGGTAATGTTGGGTCGATCCACGAGCTACTCTCATTAAATGTTCACACATAGCACTATCAAATATGGCAATCAGTTCAACAAGCTTTAAAAAATTTCCATTGTTAGGGTCATATAATTTATCAGATGTTCCACGAAATGGCAAGCATTGTTGGCTCAAGAACTGGACAATAGCAATTAGGAGTTCTACTATGCTCCTCCAGTGGCAAACTTCTGAATTTAATAACTTTTGTTGCATTGAATCAATTGTCTGTACTGATTTAAGCCTGGATGGTAATTCAATCCACTTTGTATGGGACTTTACTAAACTCAAAGCTATATGGAGTTAAAGAGGAACTTCAAACAACAGTCGAATTCATCATGAGAACTCGTCTGATGGTGTAATCATCAAAGATGCGATCGCAAGAAGAAGAAGAAGAAGAAGAAGTATGGGACTTCAAGTGGTTTTTAGATCTTTTTGTGTTCATTAAGATACACATACAAATGACCCCAATCATTATAGCCATCAGTAGTGAGTGATATTTTATTACAGGAAAACAACTTACAGCAGAAACAAAATACAGAATCTTTTTTCTTTTGAATACACTAACCATGATCGATTAATATGTTCTCCATTGCTTAGCTCCTTAGTGTAAAAATTTCCGACCATTAGAGCTGCGTGGAAAAACGAAATCATTTTTTGGTCTCTCTGGCAGGCCTTCTTACGATTTCCAGTCTTTCGGTATCGCTTAAAGAAGGCTTCCATCTTGCCGGATCAGTGTACCTTTCAAGTTCATCACTTAAATCTCTGGAATTGGAAACGGTCAAATCAGTCTCATTTTCGACATTGTTAGTAATATCTATGTTACTGGGGTCTGAGTTAGAAGTACTTGCCGTGAGCTCAGAATCATTTGTTTCGATACATTTGCTTATTTTCTTCTGCCCTACATCAGCTGTTTCAGTTTTTAGATATTTATGTAAGAGAGGGATGGTCATAAGCAGCTCTAAAACAAAATCCATGGCGATATCACGAGAAGAAAGAAGACATCAGATTAAGCTGGGAGAACAGGTCCTGGAGCAGGTCGACCACTTTAAATACCTCGGAGCTATTATAGACCGAAAGGGAGGCAAGAAGAGTTGGCCACTCGAAAAGCAGCAGCTGGGAGACTTTTTCAGGCCATAAATCGAGGATTCCTCAGCAAGAGAGAGGTTGGTAAGAAAACGAAGATGGCTGTATACCGCTCCACCTATGTCCCAGTCTTGACATATGGATGCGAGTCATGGGCAATGACTACAACCTATAAAAGCCAGATCCAAACCTCAGAAATGAGGTATCTGAGGAAGGTGGTTGAAGTAACAAGAAGAGACATGGTACGCAACCAGACGATACGTCAAGGCCTTAAATCCCACCCCCTGCAGACCCAAGTAGAACAGTCCCAATTAAGATGGTTTGGCCATGTCTGCAGAATGGGAGAAGATCGGCTACCACGACAAGCATGGGAAACAAAGAGCCAAGGATCCAGACCCCAAGGACGACCCAGAGTCCGCTGGGAGGATAACATTAGACAATCTTTGAAGGACCGAGGACTAGAATGGAACCAGGTCAGGAGGAAGACAGCCGATAGGATAGTCTGGCGCTCTCTCTTCCAAACCTCTACACCTCACGGTAGAAGGGGAACGACTAAGTAAGTAAGTAAGATATTTATGTAAAGACCTGCTATGTTTTTGAATATCGCGTTCTTTTTCCAGTTTCCGTTTCCGATATTTGGCACCTGATAGTTTTTTCTTTTATCGGACATTATATCTATTTGAATATTAAAACTTTTAAATAAACTGCTCACTGAACTAACTGGGAATCCAGACACAGCGTATATCACAAGATCTCTGGTCACAAGAAAACATTCTCCCAGGGATGTACAAAGGCATCTCAAGGCAGAATATTTGGCAGGATTGTAAAAATAAGTAAGAAAAATTTTTGCCGCCCCCCAAAGCTTGCCGCCCCGGGCAAATGCACGTGTTGCACCGTCGGTTGAGCCGGCCCTGACAACCTCCAGCGTGAGAATGGAGGTAGAGGCAGCTACTGCAGCCTTAAGGTGGCTGTCTGAAACTTCATTAACAAGGCCAGTTATTGTATCAGACTCACAATCCATGCTTCAGAAGGTCCAACGTGGATAGCTCCGGCATGAATGGAAAACCTCCACAGAAGCTTCAGGAACTGGTGTGGACCTACCGTCATGGTCACGCAGGGTTACGAGGCAATGAAAGAGCTGACAAATTAGCTTCACGAGTGCCCACAGAAGGTGCAATGGATATGGATAAGGGAGAGATACTGAGAGCAATTCACAACGGGCTGATCACCCGTTTGCCAGTCACTTCGATTACGGAAACAACAGCAGATGGATTGATTTGCCGTTGCCCTAAAGACGCCATTAGGCGTGATGGGAAACAATGGCAAAGAAAACCTATCTGCTGTTGCCCTAAGACGCCACTAGGCGTAATGGCCACTGACTGCTTTGACGGTCGGTGGCTAAGGATGGAAGAAGAAGAAGAAGAAGACTGAGAGCAATTAATGATCGCCTATTAGAGAATGACACTGCAATCGATGACTCATCAAGGCTAAGATCGCTGGAATTTGGCATCAAACGTAAGACCAGCAAAGATGGACATGCAAGAGGAAGCATCCAACATTTATAAAACCAGTGCGCAACAGGAACAATTAGCATTCATACCCTTCGACATTTACTGAGGGAGACTGAGCAGCTACGGGTTTGCCCGTAGTGCAGTGATTCAGTTAGTTTTACCATCAGATGGTTCAATAAATCAAATATCCTTAACTTGTTCACTTGTTTCAGTATATTCCAGTCTACAGCAATGTTACTTTCTTGAATTATCTCTTTCCTCGATATAACAAATCTTTCTGTATTTCTGCTCAGCTGTTTGCGATGAGTGTGGTTGATGTTGATTATTACTTTATACTACTTAAACTGTATTATTACCATACCTGTCAACCTGTACTGGATTCCTGTACAACAATGGGAAATTCACACTATTAGCTGTGTACACCAGTACAAGGTCGGATTTCCTCCAGAGTTCAGCTGATAATTCAGGATCAATTTTAAATAGCTCCGCGCTTAAATTGTTTTGACCAGGAGCTTTCTTCCTTTCTTGGAACATCTGTATGGATGTCCAGGTTATTTTCAGCCTCAGGAATATTCAGCTGCATCTCAAGTGTTGTCTTATTGAGCGTTTTTCTGAAGTGCTCAGCCCATCTTGCTTCTTGCCATTGTTCTGTGGTGATGAGATTTCCGTGCTTGTCTCTTACTAGTGTAATATTATTTGCACCCCTTTTTCTACTGGTTTTTGTTATTTTGTATTCTGTGCTTCTAGGAAATTCCTTTTCTCAGCTCGGGTTTGACATTTTACTTCCTTGTACAGCTGACTGTACTGTTCAGTGTATATTTCCTTTAACCTAGGGGACTTTGCTTCTGATTTATTTCTTTTGATTACTTTTCTCATCCTTACAGTTTTCAATGTTGCTGGTGTTATCCAATCTTGTATCTTCTTTTCCTAGAAACCCAAGCATGCTTCACTACTTTCCCTTAATATTGTTGAAAAGACACTGAATGGTTGGTTGAAGTCATCAGCCTCTGTTTATTGCTGCCCTACAAGACGCCACTAGGCGTGATGGCCACTGACTGCTTTGTTAGTCAGGGGCTAAGGATCCAAGAAGAAGATATCTGCGACAAAAGCTTTCTTGATAAGGGGGTCCTTTAGCTTGTTGTATCTTTTTTGTTTTCTTGCCTTAGGTCCAATAGTTCTAAGCTGTCCGATCCAGCTTTGGCATTGAGGTCTCCCATTAATATGATGTCATATCTAGGTGTAGTTTCCATTTCTTTTTGTAGCTACTGATAGAACTTATCCTTGGCCTCTTTGACACTGTCATTTGTTGGCGCGTAGCACTGTATATTGTAAATACTGGTGAATCTTCCATTCAGTCTCGCTCTATCAATCTATTGTTGATCAGTTTCCAATCAGTAGCAACCTTTCTATTCTTTTTTTTTAGGATAATGGCTAAGCCTTCACTGTGCTGACCATCCTCTCTACCTGAATACTGTTTCCCCTGCTGCTGTTTTAATTCTACCTGTCCCAGTCCATATGCTCTCGCTTATCCCTAGGATGTGTAACCTGTAGTTTCTCATTTCCACTGTGATCTGCTTCAGTTTTCCTGTCTCATTCATTGTGCATTTTTACTGGTCCAGCGTACAAGTTTTTGTCTCAGGAGGTTGACAGGTATGTATTACTACAAATAATGTTATGTTCTCCAAATATTATTTCACACATGGTTAAACAATAAGACAAACAAACATACCAAATTTACTTTGTAAGTAGCACTGTTGTAGCAGTAATAAAGTATGTAAGTCTTAGACATATATGACATACTGATCAAATTTGTGAACCAAATGAAGTACTACATTGGTTCAGCTAACTGGCCTATGCGATGCAGTGCTCAATAAATAACATGAACGTACCTTGCAAAACTGAAATTATCTGCCATGTCACCACGATTTCCATTGGTGTGCTTCTGGTAAAACCTTAAGTACACCCAACTAACAACCATTCCGCAAGTGAACATGTAAGGATATGGTCCAGGTAACAATCCAGCAATCCGCAACAAAATAATAAGGATAAGCAGTGTCAGCGGTATGTGTGTGTTTCTAAGCTTGCCAAACGGGAGTGTTGCAAGGCAGTGATCTGGCATCACCTGCTTCACTGCCACACAGAACCCAGCTATGTAGCCTGATAAGCCATAGATGTGTACTTCAAATAAATATTCTTCATTCAGAGTCACCAAGTAAATAAAAAAGTACAAAAATGCTGTCATAACTCCAACGCCCAAGTTCACAATAATGAAAAACAATAGCATATCTGGTGCACCCCACAGTGGTTCCAGCAGCTTTCCAAACAGGACAATCACTGCAATATCAGCTAACACATGCCAGAAGTGTAGCTCAACAAAACAATATAGAATAAAACTGTAAACACGAAAATTCGGGGGCATAACATAACCTGGCGTCACTGTTATGTAAGGAATAGCTGATGAAATGAAAGAGAATAGATATCCAATTATTACTGTGACTGCTACAGTTTTTACAACAATACTGCTTTTCCCAACTGCTGCTGAAAAATGATCCCTTAAAATGGGAAGTTTTGTTTTTGCAATGGAAGCCGCCATATTGTTTCTTTTAGTTTTCTTACAAATGCAACCTGACGTCACCTTCAACAAGTTGGCGACCATAAAAAACTTGGACTCCTATTTAAGTATTCAAATAATACTGTATTTGTGTATTGCGCTTAAGTAGTGTAATTGTCCATGGCACTCGGCTACTCAGACGGATGATCTGGTTTCTTTAACTTTGCAGCAGTTTTGCTATCAATGTTTTGCCGTTGCAACATTATTTTTCTGCTTTATTCTGCGTTTTCTATGACTACAAACAAAAACTTTTCTCTAACATTTTCTAACATGGTGTGTGGTGAAAGTCAAGAGTCAGATGATTGTATTTTGTCATATTAAATACATGTATATTATACAGTGTCACTCTTACAGTTACAGTTATTGTTCGATGGACTTATGTAACGATATTTTCATTATAAGGTGTTTCAAGCAACTGCACAATGTACCATAAAATGATATGGCAACCTTTAAAAGCTCTTCTGTTGAAAGAGGAAAGAACTGGTGTTTTACAAGTGTACATTTGTTTTTGAAGATCTGCGTTGGAAAGAGTGACTGTGTTATCGTGCGCTGGTTGTATATTTAAAGTTATTTTGACAATTTATTTTATGTGTATAATTTTTCTTTAGAATATTGTATCATATATATAGGAATACAGGTAATCTGAGACGATACAGCAGTGGTGTTTAGCCATTAAAAAAAATATTGTAACTCTTAGCTAACCATTAGCCTACCCCTTGCCACTTCAAATGAGCACATTTTAACTAAGAACAAATGCACATCCATCTTCACTTTTACATTAACTGTTGTCATCAATTTATATTATGGACACATACTTTTGTTTCCTGCAGTGGATCCAGTCATATGTTTACTCTAGGTCTTTGTTAAATTTTGGTTGAGATTAAGAATAGTGGGATGTGTTCTTGGATGTCATCCTAATAAGTTGCTCACGTCGTTAGGGTTAGGATTAATGTTTGGGTTAAGGGTTAGGTATACGATTCTTACCTAACCCTTACTACTGCATCTCTGAATTCTTTGTAATGCTGTATCTTACATATGTCCCATTGTTGTTTATTTCAAGCGATTTGCGTTAGGAAAAAAAAAAATACTCTCCCATCTGTTAAACTTTTTGAGGAGGCCGATTTCAAATTTGTGTTAATATTTTTGGTATATTTTACATATATTTAATGGCAGCACATAACTGAGAATGGATTTTTCTGCCATTGCTGAAGAGATTGCTCTTGAAGGTCTTGATGGTAAGTTAGTAAAGTGTAAAGTTTTTTGTTCTTAAATAGGAATTAGTCTTCAGAACTGTTTATATGTTGAAAATTAGAGTTGCCTAGATATTTTAGAACCACAAATTATTGTTATGTGATGTAAGTGAGCATTAAAAAACAAACAGAAACAAGTACAAAGTTAGGTTTCACTTTAATAAATTACAAGATTATAAAAGCGGTACTCATCACCATCGTTACCTTTTATCTCCCAATGAAGCATATCAGATACCATATGTAACATACAAAAAAAAATAATACATACATTTCTCTCTATCTCAAAGTCTCTCTCAGTGATCACACACTGTAAGGAAAGCCAAGTCATCATGTAATCACATGCAAGCCTCCCACTCTTCTTTTCCCCTGTGGCTTCCAACCATGTGCATATCTGCTCATTTGATACAGAGGATAAGATGGAGGCTTATGTTTTTTTTGTATGAAATGTTTGGAGTTAGGACATGATGTTTAATAAATGAGAATTGGATTAGCTATATATACTGTCAGCAGCATACGGAAGATATTAATACTTACTTACTTGGTCGTTCTTCTTCTGCCTTGGGATGTAGAAGTTTGCCAGAGAGAGCGGCACACTATCCTATCAGCTGTCTTCCTTTTGGCCTGGTTCCAGTCTAGTCCTCAGCCCTTCAGTGATTGTTTGATGTTGTCCTCCAGCGAACTATGGGTCAGTCTGGATCTCTGGCTCTTTGTTTCCCATATTTGTCATGGTAACCGATCTTTTCCCATTCTGCAGACATGGCCAAACCATCGTAACTGGGACTGTTCCACTTGGGTCTGCCTGGAGAATAATATTAATAACCAATCAAATAACAGAAAGAAAAAAAAAATAACAGAAAATAAAGAGTATAATAAGTGTTATTTGTTCTCTTCATTATTGTGTGGTGCTGGATACAAACATTGAACAGGCAGTTGCAAGAATAAATTGAGACTCTAGAAATATGGATGTACAAATGTCTGGGGCATATGTAATAGCAGTAGAGCCATTGTATGAGCTGGATCTCAACGCACTTGCTTCTCAGTAAGTTTATTTTAAAATGTGGCACTGAACAGACGCTCCTAATTGACTATATCAAATGGTCTAGCCAATAGGACCATGTTTACAAAAGCTTTTGAAAAAATTTACCCTTCCTACGTTTCCCCGAATTTATATGGTGGTGTTGCATGCCGCCAATCACTTGGGATAAGAGATTTACACCTAGATGGTGAATGGATTCGTGCGAGGATTGAATGCCGCACATAGAAACGTGTTGTGTGTATTATTAGTGTGTGGACGGTCAGCCAGTCCGTGGGGACCTAATGGTTCAGAGATCCTGGAAGCAGTCTAAAAATTAAAAGTGGAATTTTGGACAAGATTGTGAACTTATAGTAAGGCAGGACCAATTTTTGGAAAACTAATGGAAGGAAAAGTTGATGGCAGATATGCCAGTAAAGAAAAAAGGTAACAATATAAGTGAAAATGAAACATTAAGATAAGCAGTCTGTCAGTGAGCAGTCACTGCAAGAAAGTATTAGTGGCTCAAGTTGGTTAATGTGGAGGTTACTTTTGATATCTTAGTTTAGCACCTACTAACATTACTCATTTGTTGATTTGATTTTATTTATTTAAAAAAAAAAGAAATAAATACGGTCTTAATAAGCACTGTGTAAGTGGTTTCTGTATGTTTTTTGTTTTAATCCCTTTTGTATTTTCAATATTTCAACTTGTAAGGGTAAAAAATTGTCTCTATGCAGTGCTAAATTTTTGTTGATTATGTTCTTTATTGCTATTCTTGACTCTGTTATGTAGCAGCTTTGATTCTTCTTATAGTTATGCCATAATTCTATAATTTAAAATCAACACTAACTTAAAGTTACTTAGTCGTTCCCCTTCTACCGTGAGGTGTAGAGGTTCTAACTTAAAGTTACTTAGTCGTTCCCCTTCTACCGTGAGGTGTAGAGGTTCTAACTTAAAGTTACTTAGTCGTTCCCCTTCTACCGTGAGGTGTAGAGGTTCTAACTTAAAGTACCTTGTGTAATTCCTGAGGATCTCCGTGGAAGCAAAGAAAATACAGGGCCACTGCTCCCACAGGCATGTCGAACAAGGCAACTGACCTGAGGTTGTGCTCAGGACCGACATCCTGTCATGTAAAACAGGTTGCTATAGAAACCACTGTTGCAAGAGGACATGAATGCTTTGTTGCAGACTTCCTGCAATGGAACCAGCTACACTACTGGATGCATGCTCCATAAGAAGTGATAACTGAAATAAATAAATAGGGCTGGTAACTTCATCATATGAAACCAATTGCTTCACAAACCGCTGCTGTGGGAGCATGTACTTTGGTGCATACTTCTTGCAATATGGAGGCTAGCTGCAGAGGCGGTTCCATAAGGAGCAAGGCAAATATAAGATGAAAAAATTAATGAAATGCAAAATGTGTTGCAGAAGATGTGGCTAATTTTTCACTCACATTTATCAAATGCAGGTATTACTTTGGAGGCTTTGTGGAAAAGATTGGAGAGCAGACCTGGCTTTGTTGACGGTCAGCTTGATGACGACTGTAAACGCTTCATTTGGAAATGTGTTTCTAGTGTGCAGGACTTCAGTTTTTACTGTTTACAGGAGCCAAGACCAGAGTTGGTTATTTTCAGATATACTGACAATATCGACAGTGAGGGTTGCAAATGTGTTTTGCCTGTAAGTTTATATCTTGTTCTTCGTATGATCAGATAACAAGTTTATAGTTTTTTTTCTGAACATAAGAACAAAGTTTACACACCTACCTGCAGAAAAAGACATAAATAAAATAAAAAGCAAACCCAAACAGCATGCCTCCTGTAGTTCCTGGAAGTCTCTAAGGAGGTATAGGAAGAATAGACCTACTGCTTACTCAGGGATGTGGTAAGTGGCGAGTAATATGTGTTTATACATGAGGCTGGCAACCTCATCACATAAAACACGTTGCTATAGATACTATAGTCCGTTCGGAAATTTGTGCCCACAGAAAGTGTCAATTTTCTCCAAAACTGTTTGTTGTATGGACATGAATTTTTGCATGCAGTCTTAGATTTTCCATGCAGTTATTAATATATAATTGCCCTTACAAAACTCATGTCATGTTCGAATTTTCTTCTTTACGTTATATAAAAATTTCTTACCGTTGTCTGGGTTAATTTTTCTTAGTTTTACATGAAAGTTACAAGATCCGTTCAAAAATATTTTTTTTGGTTTGAATTAGTGTAGTGACTACATGTCTGCACGAGTGCGCACCTATTGTACACAGTCGCGAGTAACTAATTCAAACCAAAAAAAAATATTTTTGAACGGATCTTGTAACTTTCCTGTAAAACTACTAAAAATTAACCCAGACAACAGTAAGAGTTTTTTATATAACGTAAAGAAGAAAATTCAAACATGACATGAGTTTTGTAAGGGCAAAAAATATATTAATAACTGCATAGAAAATCTAAGACTGCATGCAAAAATTCATGTCCATACAACAAACAGTTTTGGAGAAAATTGACGCTTTCTGTGGGCACGAATTTCCGAACGGACTATACCACTGCAAGAGCACATGAAAGCTTGATGCAGCTTTCCTACAAAGGGACCAGCTTCCATGGTGGCTGCATGCTCCACAATGAGCAAAAATGGAAATGAAAGAAACGTGTGTAACAGAGGTCATCAGTAGTCCTTGCAGTCCAATTGTTGAACATGGGACAACAGTTGTTTCTGAACACAAATTTCTGTTTTGTTCTTGTTTATGTGATAGAAGACATTGGTTATTTTAGCTTTAAAATGCACCATATTATAGGTCATTAAAAAGTTCTCGTTGCCAATAATAAGTTTAAAAAAAAATGGAAGTAGAACTTACATAGTAGTTTAGTTGCTTATCCTTTACAGGACGTGGCAATCTACCCCAGCTTTTATTGGCTGTTTGTGATTTTTCTAGGCAATTTTGTTCATTCAGTAGTTTGCCATTGCTTTCTGAATGGTACAGCGCTTATACCATTATTAAAAATCCACACAAAGCGATCTGCTACCAAACCGCCTGCAGCAGGTTTCGAACCTGGTATATCTGGATTATGAAACTGCGTTCATATCCATTAGGCCACAGACGCCGGCTACATAGTAGATAACATGCTAAATGTATCACTTTATTTATCACTTACAATGATGATGGCACACATAATGGTGTTGGTAAGATGATGACTTGTAACTAAATATACATTGTATGAACTGAGAAACTAACTTAGTGACTGCCTGAACTGACAAACTAAGGATAAGGGGGGCAGCCTTATATATTGTTACTGAGTTCTAGAATAACCAATTATTGTAGATTCGTGAAACAGAAAGCAGTAGAACCCAGAATTTCCAAACATGATGATGTGAACGCAGTGGTCACATTCCTTTTTATGTTATATTACAGCTGCTTCTGGCCACCTTCTCCTTTGATATATTAGTGAATGTGTACTTTTGAATTCTGAACAGGTTAACACTCCGCCTGATATCTACTCTCATAAAATGATTGATCGAGCTGGTGTGTGGGGCTGTTGTGATCATTTTGAATCTAGACAAAATGTAACAGAAGAAGTCAGGACCAGTGATGGCTCATGTCTGATGTCTTTAGATGAGATTACCATGAGGTACACTTTTATTTGTAGTTATTTGATCAAGTGTCATGATTCTAATAAAATGTTATGGCTGTAGGAGTAATGATGCAAGAGTTTCCACATATGAAGAAGAGAGGAATAGCGCATAACATTGTCCGGTACTAGTCCAGGACAAGCTCTGTGGAGAAGTCAATAACCTCAGGCTGATCTTTAAACATATTAAAGTTGACATCTGAGGGCATTTTCAGAAGAAAAAGAAGTAGAATATATATACTAAGGAGTATAGGGCCGAAACACTTGTTCGACAGGGGGACCACTTCTGATGATCAGATTGCCTCCTGTTGTATCGCTGTGTATAGAGTTTCCTATGATAGTCTATTATGAATTCTGCATTGTCAGTCCTAGATTTTGAATGATGAACATTTTATCATAAAAGCAGTAATCAGTTTTTAAGAACAAAAATTGGGTACAGTGTCAGGGTCAGATAGTTTCACCATTTTCACATCATGTGCTGTATCCTTGACACTCATCTTTCTTTTTTCCATTTATGCTGCTCATGGGGCTGCCACTGTAGACTGCCCCCATAGGAGACTTGCATCAAAGCATTCATGCTGATAGGAAACTCTATACAGAGCAATGCAACAGGAGACACTCTGATCATCAGAAGCGGTCCCCACGTCGAACAAGTGTTTTGGCCCTTTATTCTCCTTTACACTCTAAGGGGGGCGGGCCCACCTGGGTCTTGACTCCCAAGTATCTCAGCCTCCTGCTGAGGGGCCACCACTGTAGATGGCCCCCATAGGAGACCTGTATCAAAGCATTCATGCTGTCATGTAGTGATGGTTTCAGTAGCAATGTTTAATGTGTTGAGGTTGCTAGCCTCATGCACAGCCTTATATTAGTAGCCTCTTATGACATGCTTTCTTAGAGCAACAGTCTCCTTGGATACCCTCGTGAACTACATGGGACATCCATGACTTTAAAGTCCATTTATTTTGGGTACCATTTAGTTTAGTATGCATTTTTGAACCCAGTTACATCCATGGCTTTAAAGTTCATTTGGTGGCCGGAGTGGCTAAGTGGTAAGGCATCCGCCTCAAATTCTAAAGGTATCAGGTTCAATTCCCATTAGAAGGAGTATAATTTATGGAAAAATTTGTCAGAACCAGTGGTCCTAGTGATGTTATACTCCCCCCTGGTCTCCTGGGTAGTGAGATTGGATGCCTGGCCTTCTCGGATAAGGGCGAAAAAATAGGAGGTCCCCAAGTGCAAGTTGTGCATGTTAAAAATCCCATGTAAAGAGTAGGCCATAAGGCCGCTGCCATAGCAAAATTTAAAAATTAGAAACCTACCCACCACAAAAAATGTTTATAGAATGTGTAATTCCTATATACACACATTGGGATTCTCGCCGGTGCTTTGGAGTTCATGCACTATGCTGAGATCCCCTTTGTGTCATCTAAGGGGGGGAGATGGAGTTGTCCGTGTGCAATGAAGATAATCCTTAAAACCAAACTAAAGTCCATTTATTTTGGTTAACATTTAGTTTAGTCTGCATTTTAAAACACAGCCTACATTGTCAGGACCAGATGTACACCTGCAGGACAACATACCCTTTATTGTCAGATACTGTATGGGACCCAAAGATGCAGCAATAGAGGATGCAGTGAGCGACCCATAGCTTGACTGCTTGCATCGGGGTCAGCGAACCAGAGCTGACCAAGACCCTACTCCACCTCCACATGGTGGTCCTGGAAACAGGCTGCATCACTGCAGTCTGGCTGAGAGAGTAGGGATCGCAGAGGGAAGGCAAACCCGGTCCCAAAAAATGTCGTGCTGAAGTCGGATGTGTCGACCGAAAGGTGCAGATATCACAGCTCCGGCGTAAACAGACACAACGCAACCAACGTCCTTTTCAGGACGAACGAGGAAGAAGAAGAAGAAGAGATACTGTACAAGTTTAATTCTTTGTGTACACAAAGTCCTGACCATTCTTTCATCTATGAAATAACATTGAGTTGTATCTGTATTCTCAGATGGGCCCAATGCTTTGTTATAGTGGCAAGCCAGAGGCAAAGGAATTTGGCTCTGTTGGGTTCTTCATCACTTCCAAGTGACATGGGAGTTGAGATCTACTGTATTCTGGAATCAGTGGGCAGGTTTGTTAGTTGGAATAGCATCGTAAAAGTACTGTTTAAAATATGTATGGCCTAGAGTAGGAAAGATTTATTGCTTGAGACTTCTTCTTCAAAGTGCATTTCAAAATGGGTACCTTTTTAAGGATATCTGAGGAGTCTGGGAAAATCAGAGAACTATAGTGTAAAGCAGCATACTCATAATATGAATATGAAGATGACACAACAAAGGAAAATACAAAGAACCACAAAACACTTCAGAGATTGTGAAAATTATTTCCCCCGCCCAAAAAAACAGTGGGAACTTTGATCCTGTATATACCTTGTGGAAACAGTTAAAAAAAAAAAGGATCCCGTTACACGCCTATTGAGGCACATTGGGAATACGGTGTTAGGCCCGTATTTTTTTGACCATTGGCACACTAGGGATGATGTGGTCAGCATCACGCCGGCCGCCTTAAACTTCCCAGTTAGGTTCTGCCAGGCTGTACTGTCCTGCATCATTTAAGTTCTTTCCTTGTCTGATTTATCCTTATGTCTATATCTGTTTCTCTTCTCAATGTATTTTTGGATCTCTTTCTGTTTATTTTACCTTGTGGATTCCAGAATAAGGCCTTAATTGTAATGTTGATACTAACAGCATTGTGATTTCTTACTCCTTCTGTAAAGCATAACTGGCTCCTTTTAGTGCCAGTGGGTCTCTGAGTAGATGAATAACCTTTGTTCCACTGCCCCCTCAGGTATGTCAAATGAGGAGGTGTATGGAGATGGCAACCTCATCGTGAGAAACAAATTGCTACCGAAACCACTGCTACAAGATGACATGCTTTAGTGCAGGAGTCTTTGATTGGGGCTAACTCAGTGGTGTCATCATGCTCCATATAGAGCATAAAGGGAAGTTATGAAGATGAAAGCATAACTGGAAAATCTGGATATAGCAGTGCTGGAGAAACATCATTAAAAAATGTCTTGTTTTGTTTGAGTACCATCATTGTGGTAGCACTAGCACTGAAGAGATTGTATGTCTTTAACATTAGCACACTGCTACATTTTGGTGAGAAGAGGATGGGAGTAATATTGCTTGTCATGCATCCTGGTATTATTTATTTCACAGATCAAGGTGTGAAGGGGAGGTAACCTACTGCAGATATGCTCGTGGGCTTTCTAGTCCAAAGTTCCCAGAATTTGGTCAGTCAACCAGTGCATTTGCTAGAGTGAAGTCATTATCGAAGCTTGGTTATGTTACAAAACAGGTAACTAATAATGCATTCAGCGTCTATGATAAATCTGCAAATCTTAGCTGTTGAGGGCACTGTTTTTTTCTTATATCCTTAGCCGCTGACTGACAACGCCATCATTGACCATCATGCTTAGTGGGGTCCTGTAGGGCAGCAACAGACTGCTTCCACTTTGCTCGGTTGATGGCCATCCTTGATGCTTTGCCCCAATTCTGGTTCTTGCTTTTGATCTCGGTCTCCACAGTTTTGCAGTAACTTTTTTTTTGTCTGCCTCTGTTTCACCTTCCTTCTGGGGTCCATAGCTTAGCCATTCTTTTGATGGTGTCCAGGTCTTTTCTGAAGACAAGGTCAACCCATTTCCGGCCTCTATCCAGAGGGCATTGTTCAGCACATCATGTTTTTCCACTGTTAACTCTTTCTGCCCAAGAATCTGCAAGTTATTCCATTAATCAATCAGTCAATCTCAGCTCCCCAAGGAGAATATGCCTTCAACAACCACCTGCCAAGTCCTTCCTGTCCTGTGCCATCTGCTCAAGATCTTTCCATATCTACCTCATCATTTCCATCTCCCATCTCCAGTTCTCTTCTCCATGTGTTCTTTGTTCTACCTCTACTTCTTTTACCCGGGGGATTCCAGAACAAGGACTTACTGATAGTGCTATCAACAGGCTTCCACAATGTGATCATTTATCAGTCGATCAATTTCCAGTACAGCTTTCTTATTTCACCAATCTCTGTGCTCCACCGTCAAGGGTGATGATGACTTGCTTGTGGTTTGTCCAGCTCTCTTCCATCTGAATCCACTCTTCGCTTGAATATTTTTTCAACTATGGTCACCAGCCCAGTCATTGCCTCTGCCTGTGCCATCCATGACATCCTTCTCTATTCCCACTCCTTTCACGTCAGCTATGTTCCCATTGAGGGTGTCTTTTGTCGGCTGTTATTGGTATAAGTCTACAAATTTTAGAATAGTGTAACGGCAAATCATTCATGTCACTGGGATTTGAAAGTGGAGCAAAGAATATTAACACTAACCTACCATGCATGTCATAAAAAGCTACTACGGAAGGTTGGGCATGGGGTCGACTACCTCCCTCCTGTAGAAACTATAAGCCATAAAAACTTCAACAACAATATGGACAAGTCAGCTGAAGAAGATAACAAGAATGAGACACGTGCCAGTAGAACATCATGCTATGCAGAGCTTCTACAGGTCTTGCAGAGATTGTGTGGGGACAGCGGGCCATAAGTCAGAGGAGTTCAGGACCACCACTGGTGTGAGACAAGGTGATATCCTATCACCTTACCTGTCTTCATACTCCTTATGGACGATGTCATCAAGGCATGTAAGGAGAGAACAAGAAAGTATTCAGTGTGGTACTGGAAGATGAGACAGGTCTATATTTCGGAGCTGGCATTTGCTGTTGATGTTACCCTGATTGCTAAATCAGAGGCACATCTCCAATCCAACCTGCAAGTCTGTGAGGAAGAGCTGGAGAAGAGAGGGATGGTCATAAGCAGCTCTAAAACAAAATCCATGGTGATATCACGAGAAGAAAGAAGACATCAGATTAAGCTGGGAGAACAGGTCCTGGAGCAGGTCGACCACTTTAAATACCTCGGAGCTATTATAGACCGAAAGGGAGGCATCAAAGAAGAGTTGGCCACTCGAAAAGCAGCAGCTGGGAGACTTTTTCAGGCCATAAATCGAGGATTCCTCGGCAAGAGAGAGGTTGGTAAGAAAACGAAGATGGCTGTATACCGCTCCACCTATGTCCCAGTCTTGACATATGGATGCGAGTCATGGGCAATGACTACAACCCATAAAAGCCAGATCTAAACCTCAGAAATGAGGTATCTGAGGAAGGTGGTTGAAGTAAGAAGAGACATGGTACGCAACCAGACGATATGTCAAGGCCTTAAATCCTACCCCCTGCAGACCCAAGTAGAACAGTCCCAATTAAGATGGTTTGGCCATGTCTGCAGAATGGGAGAAGATCGGATACCACGACAAGCATGGGAAACAAAGAGCCAAGGATCCAGACCCCGAGGACGACCCAGAGTCTGCTGGGAGGACAACATTAGACAATCTTTGAAGGACCGAGGACTAGAATGGAACCAGGCCAGGAGGAAGACAGCCGATAGGATAGTCTGGCGCTCTCTCTTCCAAACCTCTACACCTCACGGTAGAAGGGGAACGACTAAGTAAGTAAGTAAGTAAGCCAGTAGAACAAGAGATGAGAATAAGATGGTATTGGATAGGACCCACTTTGAGGAAACCTATTGATAACATTACAAGACAGTTCTTTGTTCTGGAATCTGAAGAGAACTAGAGATAGAAATGAAAGGGATAAGGATATTGAATGCCTTTGCTTTCTGGGGCGATGATGATGATGATGATGATAATGACAATTAGATTGTAAAATAAAGTTTTTTTTTTTTTTTTAAAGGCATCATTAAAAAAAATTGCGTACTGATTTACCGTTATTAGTATAATATGTAATGTCCTAAAATTTTATGACATTGCCATGAAAAAGAATGGAATTTGGTTTTGTTAAGTCTGCTGTCACCTGATGTCTTTACCTTGTAAAGTGACTGTGCTTTTAGAAGAGATAAGTGCTTGAAATTATTGTGGCAATAGCCCGTTTTTGTTCATGATTTCCCTGTTTGTTCCTTAGGTAGCATGGTGCCTTCACTGCAGCTGGTCACTTTGTAGGAAGTCTATACCAGAGCATTCATATGAACTGGCAGCGGTGGTTACTTTAACTATGTTTTACACCAGAGCATTCATATGAACTGGCAGCGGTGGTTACTTTAACTATGTTTTACACCATGAGGATACCAGTCCCATGCTTAGCCATATATTAGTCACTTCTAACAGCATTGCTTGAGGGGGCAGCAGACCCGTTCTGTGTCCCCTAAGAGACTCTTGGACCCACACAGAACTATAGACTGGTTTTGGGTGTGCTTGAGAACCAGTCCATACCTAGACATATATTTGACTGATGAAACAATAATGTATTTAATGTATATGTCTCACATTCTACAGCCATTCACTTTGAAGTACCTGTCTCCTGCATCATATATCCAAGTACGTTTAGTTCACCTGCGGCGCTTCTATCATGCAACGAAAGCAAATCTTAGAGGTGGCTTACAAGCTCTTAATTCCTACTTGTTGAGCAAGCCAGGTCACATAGCCTTGTACACAGATGTTATGAAGGATTTGGTATGTTGAATTTTTCAACCTAAATTGTTATATCATCGTTGCTGTTTTAAAAGTTATTTCTTTTTAATTGCGTAGAATAGAGGGATTAAAATGGTATGACAAGGTTACCAACGTGGAACTGATGACAAGAACTAGACAAGTGCCAGTGGAACAAGAGATGAGAAGAAGACGGTGGCGATGGATAGGACACACACTGAGGAAACCTGTTGATAGCATTACAAGGCAGTCCTTGTTCTGGAACCCCCAGGGCAAGAGAGGCAGAGGAAGACCAAGAAGTACATGGAGAAGAGAGTTGGAAACAGAGGTGAAAATGATGAGGAGAACATGGAAAGAACTTGAGATGATGGCACGGGACAGGAGGACTTGGCATGTGTTTGTTGAAGGCCTATGCTCCTTTGGGAGTGGAGGGTTATGATGATGATGATCCTTAACCTGAGCATCCATATTTACTTAGCGGTTAGAGCGATTTCCTGTCATGACACAGTTAGCTGGATTCTGGCATTGAAACCTGGTAGTGACACACTCTAGTCTACCCAGCTGTAATGGGTACCTGATGTTGCTTTTGGGTTAGAGAAGGAAAAGGCAGCGAGAAAGGGGACTGGTCACCTCACCTCATAAAAAAGCTGAGCAAAGTATATTGAAGTCTAACACTTCACCCTCCCCTGCTACAGTATATTCTATGGGGCTGCTGTGACTTTTAT
Source organism: Oreohelix idahoensis (assembly GCA_024509875.1). NCBI lineage: Eukaryota > Metazoa > Mollusca > Gastropoda > Stylommatophora > Oreohelicidae > Oreohelix > Oreohelix idahoensis. The sequence continues at coordinate 62,927 of JAMPIV010004309.1, forward strand.
TCACAACACAAAAATATTTTTATTTTCATTTAAAAAGTAGAGAAGATGAAGTGTTGTGTTGCCATAGAAACTTATGGTAATCAATTAGTCACTACATAGAAACTTATTGTAATCAATTAGTCACTACATAGAAACTTATTGTAATCAATTAGTCACTACATAGAAACTTCTTGTAATCAATTAGTCACTACATAGAAACTTATTGTAATCAATTAGTCACTACATAGAAACTTATTGTAATCAATTAGTCACTTCATAGAAACTTATTGTAATCAATTAGTCACTACATAGAAACTTCTTGTAATCAATTAGTCACTACATAGAAACTTATTGTAGTAAATTAGCCACTACATATAAACTTATAGTAGTAAATTAGCCACTACATATAAACTTATTGTAGTAAATTAGCCACTTTATATAAACTTATTGTAATCAATTAGTCACTACATAGAAACTTATTGTAGTCAATTAGTCACTACATAGAAACTTATTGTAGTCAATTAGTCACTACATAGAAACTTATTGTAGTCAATTAGTCACTACATAGAAACTTATTGTAATCAGTCTCTAACACTTCACTCCCCATCTTCAGTATTTGCTATGGGACTACTTTTACCCTTAAAGGTACTTTATGGTTATCGTGGCGTATGTGGATATTGATATATTCTGAGAAAATACGATTATCTTACTTTAGTACTTTGTATTTCATATATTTTGTCATTTATATACAAATTATTTTGTTGTTCAAAGAACCTGAAGTTCACGTTTTTCAAGAATAAAGCTCGATTGCTTCAGGATTTCTTCAGCAGCGAGATAGTTAACTACTCAGATGTTTTCCCTGGTGCCAAGGATTTGAAAACCAAGTACGTTGGGGAAGGGTATATGTTATTATCAAGGATTTGAAAACAAAGTACATTGGGGAAGGGTATATGTTATTATCAAGGATTTGAAAGCAAAGAACGTTGGGGAAGGGTATATGTTATTATCAAGGATTTGAATACAAAGTATGTTGGGGAAGGGTATATGTTATTATCAAGGATTTGAAAGCAAAGAATGTTGGTGAAGGGTATATGTTATTATCAAGGATTTGAATACAAAGTATGTTGGGGGTGGGTATATGTTATTATCAAGGATTTAAAAACAAAGTACGTTGGGGGCAGGTATATGTTATTATCAAGGATTTGAAAACAAAGTATGTTGGGGGCAGGTATATGTTATTATCAAGGATTTGAAAACAAAGTATGTTGGGGGCGGGTATATGTTATTATCAAGGATTTGAAAGCAAAGAACGTTGGGGAAGGGTATATGTTATTATCAAGGATTTGAATACAAAGTATGTTGGGGAAGGGTATATGTTATTATCAAGGATTTGAAAGCAAAGAATGTTGGTGAAAGGTATATGTTATTATCAAGGATTTGAATACAAAGTATATTGGGTGCGGGTATATGTTATTATCAAGGATTTGAAAACAAAGTACGTTGGGGGCAGGTATATGTTATTATAAAGGATTTGAAAACAAAGTACGTTGGGGGCAGGTATATGTTATTATAAAGGATTTGAAAACAAATTATGTTGGGGGCAGGTATATGTTATTATCAAGGATTTGAATACAAAGTATGTTGGGGGCGGGTATATGTTATTATCAAGGATTTGAAAACAAATTATGTTGGTGAAGGGTATATGTTATTATCAAGGATTTGAAAGCAAAGAATGTTGGTGAAGGGTATATGTTATTATCAAGGATTTGAAAACAAATTATGTTGGTGAAGGGTATATGTTATTATCAAGGATTTGAAAACAAGTTATGTTGGTGAAGGGCATATGTTATTATCAAGGATTTGAAAACAAATTATGTTGGTGAAGGGTATATGTTATTATCAAGGATTTGAAAGCAAAGAATGTTGGTGAAGGGTATATGTTATTATCAAGGATTTGAAAACAAATTATGTTGGTGAAGGGTATATGTTATTATGAAGGATTTGAAAACAAATTATGTTGGTGAAGGGTATATGTTATTATCAAGGATTTGAAAGCAAAGAATGTTGGTGAAGGGCATATGTTATTATCAAGGATTTGAAAACAAATTATGTTGGTGAAGGGTATATGTTATTATGAAGGATTTGAAAACAAATTATGTTGGTGAAGGGTATATGTTATTATCAAGGATTTGAAAACAAATTATGTTGGTGAAGGGTATATGTTATTATCAAGGATTTGAAAACAAATAATGTTGGTGAAGGGTATATGTTATTATCAAGGATTTGAAAACAAAGTACGTTGGGGGCGGGTATATGTTATTATCATCATTTTCCTTTTCACACCTTACGGAGCATGGAGCCACCACTACAGTTGGTCCCCTTGTAGGAAGCCTGCACCAAAGATTCTTGTGCTCATGCAGCGGGAGTTTCAGTAACAATGTGTTTTACATGACGAGGTTGCCAGCCACTTGAATGATCTCATGTTAGTGGCCTTGTATGACATTCCTGGGGGAGCAGTAGTTCTCTTCTTTGTCTCATCAGGGGCCCATATCATCATCATCATTTGTCCTCTTGGCTCTTTATGGAGCCACTACAGCTGGTCCCTTGCAGGAAACCTGCACCAAGCAACCACAGGCTGTTGTAGTGTTTGTTTCTGTGGTAATTTGTTCTACATGATGAGGTTGCATGCCTGAGGAAGTACCTTCTTCTTCTTCTGCGTTCGGTTTGTAGTCATGCTAAACGTGCAGGCCTGTCGCCAGGACGAAGTCCACAGTCTTTTCCAGGTTGGCGCGGCAGCCCCTTAGCTTCTGCTGGAGCTCATCACCCTTTGGCCAGGTCGCACGTCGAAAGGCACCGGTTGCTTGGGTGGGCCCTTTCGAGGCCAGGGGCCCGGCTCCGCTCCTCCCCGGTTGTAGCTGATAGGAGCGACGCCATGACGTAAGTCGAGATTGTCGCATGACTCCATACCGCAAAAGCGTGTGTGTCCTAATTTTTCCCGGTGTCTGCGCCGTAGCTGACACACTCCGTCTTCGGCAGGCCGGGTTGTGTTTGTTGTTCAGGGTTGTCTCCCAAAGCATTTCCATCTCCCGGTGGTAACTGCAAGGCAGCAGTTGGTTTGTTTACCGAGGTTTACCTTCCCCGTGGCTAGAGCTTATAGCGGCTCTTACTCGCTTGATGCACCCGTCATAGGACATATGGGGGATTTCAGTGGGGGTATCAGTGCCACCTGTTACCCCTCCCCGTCCTGCTGGGAGGACATCGCCGTTTGGTCCGCGACTGCTTATTCGTCCAGCAATGCTGACTTAATTCGCAGCTGACCCACCATATCTGGAGGTCGTTCCACTATCCGCCACCCGTGGACGCGCCTGGTTGGGGTCGGTCGCCCCTTTGCCAGGTGAGGAAGTACCAATCCTATTCTTTCTATGTCTCTGCAGAGATGACCTGGGAACTACACTGAAAGTGGGGAGGGTATATAATTTGTGGATAAAAATGTGTAATTCTGCTGAATTTAGTCTTATTTCTGCTTCTTTTTTCTTCAAGTGTCATCCCAATTGACATTGGTGGTCATATCTCCTTAGCACTGCTTGTAAAACTCAGTCGTGGAGATTCCATAAATCTGTAATGGAAAATGTATTCTACAATATAGAGTAAAAATTTACCAAATACCACTTCATATTTAAAGAGGTTTTAAAACAAAAATGTAATGTATTTGGAATTTAAATACTTTTATTCGAGAGGTCATCATGCAAGTAAGACATACTAAAACGCTAGGTAAAGACTGTGCTTGAAGCTCATCCATTGGTCAGTGTAAAATGTCTTTTGCCATTGTCAGCGTGGCATGGAAAGACGTCCCAGAAAAATGGAAGATCGGGATTATTTTAAAGATTCACATCAACTAGAAGCTAAAAAATTTTGACATTTTCAGAAAAATTAATTTCTTTTTCATGTCATAGAAAATATTGTGCAGAATAATTGTCATGGATAAGGTGACACAGAATTTTAAGTGAAGAGTGGACCTGTTTCAGAAAAGGATGGATTGTATGGGGTTTCCTTGGTTCTAGGAATTGCTAGCTCAAAATGTCATAAGAGGCAAAGACATGTACAGTACTTTGCAAAAAAAATGGCAGTCATATTGCTCAGCTAAATATGCTGAAATCTAATTAAATATACATGTTCTGCCCCAAATTTACACTCCACTTAAGTGAGCAAACACTACCAAAAGTAAAAAAAAATTAGCGTAGAGTAAAGTCCCTTGATAATAGAGCAGACGACAATTTCTAATGCTAGTGGCAGAAAATGGATAAAAAGTCAAAGTGTATGTTAATTTCACAGCTGTGGAATGAAGGAAATCAAACATGTTCCAACATTTCTAAAACCTTGAACATTCCTGAGCGGACTGTCTACAGAGTTGTGAGTAAATTAAAAGCAGGTAATGGAATCGAGCGAAAAGAAGGTAGTGGGGGGTCAAGAATTTTGGACACAAAGGACCATCGGCGTCTCGCCCAAATCGTTCGGGCTGGGCCAATGAAGAGTGTAGAAAACATACGGCAGCGCATGATCGAGTTGGGAAACCCAGAGGTATCTAATGCTACTGTCAACCGGGAGCTACACAGGATGAATTACACAAAAAAGCGGGTAATTTTGTCACCATTTCTCACAGAGACTCACAAACAGATGCACTTGAACTGGTGCCACGAACACCAAAATTTGTCATGGGACAATGTGATTTTTTCAGATGAATGTTCTGTTTGGTCTTATCCTGCTCAAATAAATATTTGGATGAAAGACTCTGTAACGCCTGTGTACCAGCGACCGAAACATACCCATAAATTCCATCTTTGGGGAGGGGTGGCAGCAAGAGGTTTCACCCCACTGTGTGTTTTCACAGGAATTCTGACGAAAGAAAGGTACATCGACATACTAGAGGGACACCTTCTGCCATTTATGCAGGTCATGTACCCCGATGGGTGCACATTTCAACATGACAATGACCCAAAGCATACAGCTCATACCACCAAAGCATGGCTGTAAGAGAAGAATGTGATAGTGCTGAAGTGGCCCAGCAACAGTCCCGACCTAAACCCAATTGAAAATGTTTGGGCACTACTCAAGAATCATTTTAAAAAGAGTGGACTTAGAGACGTTGAACAATTGAAGAAGGTAGCTGAAAAATACTGGGACAGTCTGACTCACAATTACCTACAAACACTTGCGGGAAGTATGCCTCGCCGCATCCAGGCTTGCCTTGCTGGAGAAGGCAACATTATATTGTACTGAAACCACTGTTAATAGATAGGGGAGATACCAATCTTCCTCTGGACATACAGTTTTTATTATTATTTGCTTCTATGAGTGTGCTGCGTTGCGAAAATATGACTGCCATTTTTTTTGCAAAGTACTGTATGTGCCTGGCAGCCTCATTATGTCAAAAAATTACTACAAAAACTACCAGTGCACGAGAATGTAACGTGCTTTGATTTAAGCTTCCTGCCAACTATAATAGTCACCACATGCTCCTGAGGAAGCATAAAAGGCAAATTCTGCTGATTGAATCCTGATAGAAGATGGAAAGAATTAGTATGAAATTGGCTAGTTTGACAAGACTGGTCCTGATAGAAGATGGAAAGAATTAGTATGAAATTGGCTAGTTTGACAAGACAGGTCCTGATAGAAAACAAACAAAATCTAACAGTGCCATGTGCACCAGACTAAGAGAAAAGTTTATTGCTATTACATTTTGTTGGCCAACAGAGGATTAGAATTCTTGTCTGTTTACTGACAAATAAATGACTGCTTCCTTCATATTGTTAATAAAAAGATTTCTGTTACAGAAAAGGAGTTGAGAAAAAAGTGCGAGTTGTGAGACTGCTCAAGCCTTTTCATGATGTTGGTTACTTTGATGATGATGACGACGACGATGAGGAGGATGATGATGATGATTTTGAAGATAATGAGGACACTCATAAGACGGACACAGATGATGACAGAGTGGAAGATATGGATCAAGAGCCGGAAAAGAAAAAGCCAGATCCAGTTTTTGGTATTTTATTTGCCCATATAGCTTACATCTATATGTATGTAATACTCATTTTTTTTTTTTCAACTCTTTCCTTCATTTTCTCACTATTTTGTGTTTATTCACTTTTTAAAAAATCACTTGCTTTTTTTATTTTCACCATAAAATTGTCTAAATAGTTGAGTCGCCTTGTTATGCACATTTAACATAACACAAATTCAACAGTACACACCAATGGAAAGGGCAGGGTTGTGAACTTTGTATTATGAACTTTGTCATTAATTTGAACTTATAACTACACTTTAGTATGCACAAAAAGAACTGATCTAGGGGCATGTTGGAAGCTTCTAATTAAATCCAACTTTTAGTGATTGTGCTTCAAATTAAGCACACTTCACTGTAGTATGAATTCAGTAGAGGGATGAAAAAATTAGATCAGTTTATGTTCATTTCAGGTAATTTGTCCTACCATCATTCAATCTTGAGTCAGATTGTCCGGTGTGTTGCAAGATCTGGTGAAAGGGGCCTGTTTGAACGTGAGGTAAGGTCAATGGAACAGGGAGACTGGCTCATATTTATTCCTTTATTGCAAATGCTACATTAATACTTAGTGTAGACTACACTACTTGTGTTCAGTATTGTTCTTTACTGTTCTTGGATCTCTTTCAGTAAGTTGCCATAAAGTTAAGCAAACAAGTAGCTCACTAGAGGGTACAGTTATGTGGTTTTACAGAAGAAAGTTAAGAATTCCATGCACTGCTAATATGTCTGATTTTATCATTTAAGAGACCAGCATGCAATGAGAATAACTACAAAGATGGGGGGAAATAGGATTGGCCAAGCAGGTAGAAGAGTTTTGGAGTTCTTAAAAATAATGGACTTGTGTTGCTGGGGCTAAAAGGGGAGCAAAACATAGTAACACTGTCACTCGTTGGAGGTGACTAAGGTGGGTTGGACAAGGGGTCAGTTACCCTGTCCTGTTGAAACTGTAAGACTGGAAAATCTTGAATATTTTTTTTCAAGTGATTACTTGGCAAGTGCACTTGCTGATTTGTGTTTGTTGTTGTTTCTTTAGGTTCAGATTTGTTTTTCCCCCCTTTGTATAGTTTAAACGTCATGAAGTTACATAATTTATTAAATAGATGCTTGCATGGAGTAGAAGGATTGCAATGGTATGACAAGATTACCCATGTGGAGCTGATGACAAGTAATGGACAAGTGCCAGTGAAACAAGAGATGAGACGGAGAAACTGGCGATAGATAGGATAACGCTGGGGAAACCTGTGGTTAACAGCATTACAAGGCAGTCCTGTTTGTTCTGGAATCCCCAAGGTAAGAGAGAGAGAGACCAAACAAAAAAAACACACGGAGAAGAAAACTGAATACAGAAAGGAAAGAAATGAAGAAGACATGTAAAGACCTGGAAGTAATGGCACAGGACAAGAGTACTTTGAATGAGTTTATTAAAGGCCTGTGCTCAGTGGAGAGCTTGAAGGACAGTGAAGACAATGATAGTTTTATGTTCTGGCAACAAATTGTTTCTACATTTTTAGATGTAGCCCAAATGTAACACCTATTTTAAAGTTCAGGCACTCACACTACATTATGTCAGTAATGACTTAGTCGTTCCTCTTCTACCTCGGAGTGTTGAGGTAGTCAGAGAGAGCACCATGCTATCCTATCAACTGTCTTTTGGCCTGGTTCCAGTCCTCAGCCCTTCAGAGATTGTCTGATGTTGTTCTCCCAACGAACTCTGGGTCATTCTGGAGGTCTGGATCCTTGGCTTTTGGTTTCCCATGTTTGTTGTCCATATGACATTGCACAGTTTAATGTTGTACAGCTTTCTTGAACACAGATATGCCTTCTTATTTTCAGGTGATGAACAAACTAAATTTGGGGAGGATTGCTACGAGATGTGGTGTAAAGCAACTGCTGAAGACAAAATCGGTTGCCAGCATCACACGTGCACTTCAGAGAAATAATGTACATACGTAAGTATTAGAGCTGTTAGGAATTTTAGTGCAGTTGTTAGAAGCATGAACTTCAGACTTTCATTGTCAGATGCTTTCATTGCGTCATGTTTATCAGCTAGCCAAAAGTGATAACGAATACAGAGCTGTGGAGGAGAACCAGACTACAACCAGTATAGCTTAAGGATAGAAAGTACAGATGAATATGGCACACCCATATGAAACAACCACCCAGTATAACCACACATGACATATACTGGAAAGACAGGGAAGGAGAAGAACAGGGAGATCAAAGATAACCTGGAGAAGAATGATGGAAGAGCAAGTCAAGAGAAATGTCATGTTTTGGACTGAGCTTAAGAACTTGTCCAAATTGAAATTAGTGACAAACCACAGTTGTATTTCACAGGCAAAAGAGAGGAGCGTTAGATGGGTTGTATATGAAAACATGCCATCGATAGGTGGCACAGATTGGGGAGGGGGATATCAATGGGGCAACATTTATTGCTTAAAGTGATTTGCCAGTTTATCATTCATATTTTTAATGAAGCTGATGGTTGCTGTTTATGTAATTAGGCTGTCAGAGTTTTGATGTGACTGAATACATGACTAATGCTTCAGCCCTGAAGCTAATGCATATATTGCTCATTGCTTTGATGTGGTGTTTATTGCAGGCAAGTTCCTAGGTTGGGCAGTAATCATATTGTGTAGTGCAAAAGTGTCGGGTTATCAGTCAAGAATGGTAGCTTTTTAATGTGAAAGCCTGGTCAACTCTTGCAGCCATACAATTTATTATTTCAAAACATTTGTCACAGTAGGGTTAAAAAGTATGTGTTCATAATGTGCACACATGAATAGAATAGTGGAATTATTGTAACAGATCAGGTCTTTGTAAAGTAAAACAGCAGTTAAAAAATAAAAAGGAATAGTTGATGATTTGGATAGAGGAGATTCAGGGTTTTTGTCCCAGTTTGTTCTGTCACAGCTATTTTCGAGGTAAAAACTATTTAACACTCGTTTCTGCACTTGCTACACCCCACTTCTGATTGTAAAATAAAGGTAACAAAAAGCAAATGGGGAGAAATACATTTTGTTTGTATTAGCAATTTTTTTTTACATAATGAAATAGTCAGCCCCATGCACAGACTCACATTAGTCTTCTGGTACACAGGAAGCAGTAGTCATATTCTTGTTTGGTTTCCCTTTTGGCTAAATCAGAAACACCAACTTGTGACTGATTTTATGGGGGTTGAGTCACATTTTTACCACAGAGGTTTATAAAACTATGTGCACATTTTCTTGCATATGTACTGAAAGAAGTTGGTATTTGTTGCGTGCATATTTTGACGCACATATTACAAAAATCGATATGGCTATTTAATATGGAAAAGATATAGACATTCATTCATTTGTGTATGAAAATGCTGTCTATGTTAAAGCTGGATAATTCATGATTGATTCACACTTTTGATTATAGGAGTAATCGTTCTTGATATTGATCCGGCGCATGGATATTGCTCTCATGTCCGTACTTATTTGTTAGGGCCAGAAAATAGATTAATTTGCTTATTATGTTTATGACCTGAATTCATATGTATTACATATGATGAGTACAAGTAGAATCAGTCCTATATTGTATATTTTGGATGGGTAGGCAGGACTATATTCTTGTTATGCCGCTCTAGCGAAAGTAGGAGTTGTCTTGACAAGTCGTGATGAGTTCCGAGGTACCGTTTTACAATGGCGGTTACGCATTGTCCAGGGCTGGGACATTCTTCAGTAAAAATGATTTATGAAGTGGTTTTTCTTCTGTAGGAGATTGTGTCTCTACTAGAGTTTGTGTTAGAGACTCTCCTAATGTACGGTACCATGTATGATTCGGACTCCAGGTAATGCCAGTCCCTATTTTTGATGATCTCAGGTCGGTTAGACCTAGCTGGAATTTTGTGCTTCGCAACGCTAGGGTCATGTTTGTATCGACGAAGATGACAGGCTTCCATACAGTAGTTATGTCTACGTGAAGTAACTGGATTACTGTAGAACTGTATGGAGGAACTTTAAGAAATTATTTCATATACATTTCAAATTAACTTTGGCTTATCTATACCCTCCTGGTGAGTGAGTGAGCGACAACTCAGGAAGGCGGCCATGTTACATTCCTGTCATCATATTTTTGAATCACTGTCCAAAGAACGGGGCATGTATCTTATTATTCGGACAGTGGCAAGGAGATCTCAATTTTGATAGAAACCCCTTATCGTGGTTTCATAATATGCTATAAACTATGAACATAATGCAACTTTAGTTACTTACCGATCCGCCTTCACTGACGCGCTTAGTCAGATAGGGGATGCGGCCATAATGTATCATGACATTGAACTTTTGATGTACTACCTATTATTTATGAATGTGTCATGACATGGGATCTACTATGTATGCCTGCAAATTGATGTGTCAACCTGTACCCATGATTTACTCGTTATGTCCCAGTGTGTGCGTCTAAATAAACTGTGTAAACAAAGATTCCAGCAGTCTGCATTGGTGCCTTGTAGACACAAGTGAATGAGTGTTTAGATTGGTCAGAACACGAACAGTACACCATTCGCGTTAAGCACACTCTACACTTCTACGCCATTTATACACCATCCTGCGTCGGTTGAATTGACCAAGTTTAGGGCCTGCTTCCCCTGGAGCCTTAGAGGGAAACTACTGTTTACAGCTGCCTTTGCCTTCCCTAACTCAGGACTAGGGTGAGTTACCCATTTACAGCTGGGTAGACTGGAGCATGCCTGATCTCAACAACTCTGTACACTACAATGGACATATACAGTAGTGGCACCACAAACAACATGCTACAGTGATCTATAGTATGGGCACTTTACAGAGTGGACTTTACAGTAGGATTTTACAGTATTCCTCTTACTTTCTTTGCATTTCATCTACCGCATGGAATTTATGCCCTGTTAGTTCTTTCCAAGTCTTCCCATCTTGAACTATCAGGTCAAGTTCTTCCAAATCTTCTACGTCCTTCTTGTACCTATCTCCTGTTCTCTTCTTCGTGTGTTTTAAGAAGATGATTTATTGAGTATCAGATTAAAATTATGTCTTGTATAGAACAATCATTCTTATGTAAAGGGAGCTTAATTGCAGGGATCATTGTAAATAGCAGAGTGTACTATCAGTGCTGTTTTTTTCCTGGGGGGTGTCTACCCCGAGACAAAGAAATAATAGAGTTGCTGCTCCCTTAAGCATGTCGTAATGGTAACAGATGTGAGGTTGTGTATAAGGCTGACATCCTCATCATGTCAAACACATTGCTTCAGAAACCACTGCTGTAAGAGTGTCAGTTTTGGCTTAGACTTCATGTACGGGAGTTATCTGCAGTGGTGGCTACATGCTCCATTAAGAAGCACAAAAATAGGAGATGATGATGATGACTGTGATGACTGTACAGTTGGTGTAAATGTGAATTATTCTATTTTTGTAGCCTTGTTACTCCTGAAGTGGCAGAGAGATTGAAAAACAAAAAGAAAATGGAGGATGTCAATGTAGGATCAGCAGTGGATGCAAGTGCTGTTACTGAGGTACAGGAGAGCTCAGCATTGTGTGAGGAAACTGGTGCGTGTCCTTCAGGTATGAAACACTCGTGTGATGTGACCTGACAAAGTCTGTCACATGAGTGAGCTGTGAGAGCTTCTTGTCCTTGTTTGGTAGTGTTCATAATACTTCATAATAATTCATCATGTAAAACAAATTGCCACAGAAACTGTCATGTGACTTCTTGGTTCAGGCTTCCACCGGGATCAGCTTTAGTGGTGGTTCCATGCTCCATAAGGAGCACAAAGGAAAAGGATGGCGACAATACCTAACATTGAGAGCTACCCTTCATATGATCTGTTATTGTGAATATACAGGGGAGTTACTGACAGTATACAGTGGGGTTACTGACAGTATACAGTGGAGTTACTGACAGTATACAGTGGAGTTACCGACAGTATACAGTGGGGTTACTGACAGTATACAGTGGGGTTACTGACAGTATACAGTGGAGTTACTGACAGTATACAGTGGGGTTACTGACAGTATACAGTGGAGTTACTGATATTATACAGTGGGGTTACTGACAGTATACAGTGGGGTTATTGACAAAATACAGTGGGGTTACTGACAGTATACAGTGGGGTTACTGACAAAATACAGTGGAGTTACTGACAGTATATAGTGGGGTTACTGACAGTATACAGAGGGGTTACAGACAGTATACTGTGGGGTTACTGACAGTAAGTAGTGTATATCTTGCTAGCATAGCAGACAAAGAAATAGCTTACGTTATGATCACATCTTCATCAGGGACAGGTGAACTGAAACAGTAAAGAAAAGAAAATGAGAACGGAGCTGAATGCGTAAATAATACGAGGTGTGATAAAAAAGTATCTGGAATGGTAGCATAAGTCCGGAACCGAGCGACACAGCCGGAAGCTGCTAGGCACAGGTTGACCTTGGAACCTAACGTGCATGTGGCGTGAGTCACGTCTGCCCTGCTCATCTGGTTTGTTTACAGTAGTGCTTTGTTCTTACATGTGTGAACAGTGTTCATCGCATTTGTCATGGCAGAAAAAATTGATCAACAAATTTGCAACAGATTTTGTCAAACACTTGGCGAGTGAGATCTGGCGAATAGGGTGGTTGTTGGACCTGTTTTTAAAAAGTTTTTGTCGTTTTCAACGTGCTCAAGCAGGTCATGAGCAGCTGAAACATGGGGTCTGTTTCTGGTCAGCTGAGAGCAATTTTGGAACAAATTTGAATGGATGCGTCTCATGCTCAAATCGTCTGTAAGAATCGACTGAATTGAACCGAAACTAATGTGTAAGTCTTCAGATAACTCACGAATAGTGATTTGGCGATTTTCCAGCACAGCTGCGTGCAAAAGTTCGACATTGTTTTCACTTTTGCTGGTTGCGGGCCTCCCAGACCGTTTGTCACTCTCTTCACTTTCACGTCCATCTTTAAAACGTTTATACCGCTCATAAACTTGTGTATGGCTCACACAATCCTCCCCATAGACTGTCTGTAACTTTAAGTATCTGTCTTTGCATGTTTTGCCAAGTTTTTGACAAAATCTGATGCAAATTCGTTTATCAATTTTTTCCGCAATAACATGCGATGAACACGGTTTACAAACATAAGAACAAAGCACTACTGTAAACAAACCAGACGAGCAGGGCAGACATGACTCACGCCACATACACGTTAGGTTCCAAGGTCAACCTGAGCCTAACGGCTTCCGGCTGTGTCGCTCGGTTCCAGACTTATGCTACAATTCTTGATACTTTTTGATCACACCTCGTACAGGGAATCCCTAAAATCCTTGTGCAGTTTGAATCTTTCTTTCTGGGGAGAAGATACAGTGAAATGCTGTTTTCATAAATAATCTGAGGATTTCAATACACATGCACATCATTAACTTGCAACAATAATAGCTATGCTTACCAATGCCTTTGATGGTATAATGCTAATGCTAATGGTTGCGATGGAAGTGGTGGCTATATTGGATTTTAATCCTATGTTTCAATTCGCTAAGGCTTTTTTTATTTATAAATGGAAAACTCTGCTGCATTAAATCACCAACAAGAACTGTTGACACATCACAGGATGCTGAAAAAGATCATAGACATTTAAAAAAGGTAGTCCTATAGCAGATACTGCCACAGGGGAGTGAAGCATTAGAGACTTCACTGTACTAGGTTGCAGCTTAATGCAGTAGGATGACCAATTCCCTTCTTCGCTGCCTTTGACTTCCCTAACTCAAGAGCAGAGTCATGTACCCATTGACATCTGGGTAAACTCGAGCATGACACTATCAGCTTTTGACTCCAGAACTCAGTAACTTTGCTGTTGTGACGAAAGTACTGAGATTCTGTCTTTCAAATTGCCCATGTCTTTTTCCCCTTGCATTTTGTTCACTATTTCTAGGAGGGATTACAGGAAATCCTTCCCCATGTTTCTTCTCTTTCTATGTATTTACGTTTTTCAGAGAGATTACGGTGGAGTTTCATCTCATCTACATCTATGTTCCTTCTCTATGACTAGTGGTCTTGTTTAGTGTTGGTGTGTAGGGAACTGTTGCATTATTATTCTAGACGAAACACTTTAGAGCCTAGATCAGATTGGCACCAGTTTTAGTCTTTGTAAAGATATGGCAGGTGGCCATAGACGCATTTTTCGGGAGTTAAATTATTTGCGGCCATTTTTGCTTCAATTTTGCAGTATAGGGCTGGGACTAATTCCCATTTCTTTGTCTAGCAGTACTGGTTGCATCAGTATTGTTTACAATTCTGATTGGCTGAGAGCTAACTGCAGTTGAAATGCAGAGCTCCCATTGGCTTAGAACCACACCGCGCATATGACGTCATGAAGTCGGCGCGTGGGGTCTTGATAATAAATACGCCCGAATTTCATAAGTTCGGTCTCTAAAAATGAATTGCCAAGCCGCGTTCCTGATTCAAATTATCGATTGCCTTCAGTGGGAAAATTCGAAATTTGCAGGTAGCGTGGCTTTTTTGAGGGGGCAGAGCGGAAGTTGCAATAACTTCCTCCCGGCAAAAAGATTGGCATCTCAGACGCAGGGTTTGAGATCTTGCCAGAGGCGGACGAAGAAAAGAGAACAAACCCGTTTTTCCAGGCAGGGGAAGACCTTTCTCTAGTGGAAATAGCATTCGTGGGAAAATCCATGAGCGCTAAGCTCGTTCTGTTACACACGCAAAATTGGCATGCTGCCAGCGTGGTCGTAATTATTTCACTTCGTCCCGGCCATAATAACGCCGAAGGCCTGAACCCATAGGAGGGAGAGGGCAGGTAACTCCAGAGGTGTTTGGAGAAACCAGCTACCTATTTCAAATTTCCAGAATCCAGTGGGGTTCTTTTTTAAACCTTAGTCATCAGTTCCAGAATGGTGGAGAGAGAGAGGGTGACCATACTCTCCACAGAAGTCGTCGCAGTGTTGTCCCAAGTATAGCAGATGACAGCTGCTGACGTTTTTTTTGACGAGTTAATTGTGTAGCAGTGTGCAAGAGATTTCAGGCTAGGCTGTGTAGAACCAGAGTCTGCGCAGAGTTGGTGTAGACACTTTGTAGTTGTTCCAGCTGACTGTGCACTTAACATTTAATTTAGAATAGTTGTGGAAGTGGAGGCTCGACAAGTGCAGTGTGGTTTAATTTTGTCTAATCTAAACTTCTGTCCCCATACAGGTTGCAATTGTGGGAGAAGAGTTGGGGTTGATGCATTTTAACTGTGCTTGATTTTGTTTCAGGTGTGCATCCTCGCACTTTATGTATGGGACATGCATATGTTTGTTTGTTTATAGGTGTATAATAAACTTGTATAAATTGTAGCTGGCATCAGTCATTTCATTTAAGTACAGTAGCTATATGTTGTCTGTATCTTAGTGTTTGTGAATCTTGATATAACCTTATCCCCTTAGGGTAGCTAGAGGTCGTTGACAACTATAGCACATAAGACGTCCGAAGTGGCGAGGAAAGAATCAACCTCGGTTCTTAACCTCGGAGCCAATAGTGTCAACTGTTCACATTTCACTATCATTTTCTTCTAAATCTATCTTTTCAGTCTTACTTCTCACTAGTGTCTTGTCACTATAGGTAGACAGTCTCTAGTCATAAATCCATTTCGTGACAACTGTGAGAGACGAGGGCTCCGGCCACTCTACTAATCAGACGCTCATTGACATTTTCATTAGTTCTTCGTTCACACTCAAATAACCACATCTATTTCTCTCATAAAGTTGGCAGTCTGTCTTAGGCTTCTGTCATCACCATACAGTTTCTCTCTCAACTGGGTTGGAGAAGATCATGCTACCACTCTGCTCCTCTCATGGAGTCATCAGTCTTGGAGGACATGTTCTACTGTTTGTTTGTCCTCCCCACGTGAACTCATATCTGTCTCTCCGATTTTCATCAGAAGATATTCGAATCTGAAATGGCCGGTTCTCAGTATGAAAATTATCGCTTGGTCTCTTCTTGGCAAGCAGTAGTTTACACTAGTTAAATGGTTGGCAATGTACATATTTGGAAAAGCTCCGCTTAAAGTGTTGAGTTCTAAGAACATTTTATTTATTATTGAAGCTGTTGTCTTCATGTTTAAAATGTGATCTAATTAAATTATATTTGGAGCAAGTGGACGATGTCTCATGTTAGTAGGGGTCTTCTTTAAGAACCATGCCTGGCAGCAAAGGTGCTCATGTCACTCCATAAATTCCTGTCTTCTGTTCTATTCATCAATTCTATTGTTACAAGTTGTTTTGATTATTGACGGTACAGGGGATACTATGATGGTAGTTTCTTATCGGTTTCTGTGTATGGGTTGCCTCCAGTAGTTTCTGACTAAAAATGTCTAACCCACAATGCAGTGGAGAGGGGAGAGGTTAAAGTGCCTCCATCTGACTGGTTGTTTTGTAATAAGGCTTCAGAAGTGTCTTAAACAGATGGCTGCTCCTCACAACTGTCCCACCTTGCCATGTTTTGGTCCATGTCTGCTTATTCAGTTTTTGCAGCTAACCTCTGTATCTAGAGACTGTTCAGCTATCCACTACCTGGTTGATGCGTCTGATATGAGGATAGGTTCCAACCGTAAGACATAGAGATAATAAATATATATAAAAAAAAATTAATCTCTTAATTAAAAAGATGTATCAGAAAGAATCTGATTACTAGAAGAAAGAGCTGCTGAAAAAGCAGAAGACAAAAACAAATCTCATGATGTTTGATTAAAAAATATTGTAGATAACTTGTTTTACATCTCTGAAAATATCTCTGGCAGAAGAACAAGTAACAGACAAGCCTGTAGAAGAGTTGGCCATACAGCTCAATAATATTGATATTACCTGCACCCTGGACCGAGCACAACCGCCCTTCAAGCCAGCATTAAAAAGGGAAGGTATGATTTAGAATTTGACTGAGTTTTGACACTTTCAGATATTTTGTCAGATCATCATCGTTATTTCCCTTTTTGCTCCCTGTGGGGCATGGAGCTACCACTGCAGTTGGTCTTCTTGCAGGAATCCTACATAAAAGCATTTGTGTGCTCTTGGAGCAGTTTGTTCTGCAAGATGAGATTGCCAGCCCCCATTGACAACTTCATATAGTCAGCTCTTAGACATGCCTGAGCCATTAGTAGCCTTATTCTTTCTTGCTTTCCTCAGAGATCCCTGGGAACTACAGGAGATATTGTTATTCATCAACTTTTAGCTCCCCAAGGAGCATAGGCCTTCAGCTAACATATGCCAAGTTCTTTCTATGTCTTCCTCATCATTTTCACTTCTATGTCTAATCTCTTCTTCGTGTGTTTTTTGGTCCACCTCTGCCTCTCTTTCCCTGGGGATTAGAGACTCAGGATATCAATTCTGTAATTGCACATAACTTCTGCTGTCACCTGTGCAGTTTTCCCCATTTTCGTTTAGAGTGTGAATGTTCCAGGTGCTAATCCTTGAAATTTTCCTAGATGAAAAAAAGGTTAGTCATCAACCCATACTCCTTTCTGCTTTCTCTGAGTTGCTTCATGAGCCTCCTTTCTAGAGGACCTTCTTCTGTCTTGGGCGATTGAATTGACTTATATTCTACATTTGACATCCATCTTGCTTGTTGAAGTTTTTATGGTTAACATTTTTTACAGGATGGGGTAACCAGCCCCATGCCCAACCCTCCTTTATCGCCTTGCATGACATGTCTGGTAGGGTACAGGGGTACTATTCTTTTCTCTCTTTTCGGGCTCTGGTAACACGGATGACATTGTTATTAAAGTATTGATAATAAAGTTGAATTTTTTTTAGAATTCTGAAATAATGTGATTGTGTTCTTGCTGTTAGTGTGTTTAGATCATTATTTATATAATCTATTAACCGCGTATTCATTATATTGTTTCTTCGAATTCTTTCCTTTGATTTTATATTATTTTTTAGGTCACGTCATCTTGGCCTAACTTGCCACCATATCTGACCTACATAGCAGAACTGTGTTTAACTCTTAGTATACATGCTCAAAAACCGCATTTTTACGAGCTGATTTCAGAGAGTACAATTTTTAGACATGACTGCCTTTACTGATTTTGCATTAAATAACTTATTTATAATGATAACATAAAGTATTATATATCAAAATGTAGAGAAATGAAACATCTATGACATGCACTTAACTTAATTGTTAAGTGGTGTTAAACATGCAAGCAACATATACAGTAATGAGTGCAGAAAAATTTTAAAATTGAAAAAATTGAGAAACAAATTGTACTTATCAATATGTATAATAAATTCTGGTAAACCTTAACCCCTAAACCTACTTTCATTTTAAAGCACATCCATTTTCACATAATGAAGGAAAGTTTCAGTTGCTTCTGAACACAAATAAAGCTTTTATCACAATTTGAAATCTTTTGGCATTTCAGACAAAGTGCACAAATATTTTGAGCCTATATTTACAGACATGACTACCGTTACTGATTTTGCATTAAATAATTTATTTATAATGATAACATAAAGTGTTAAATATCTAAATATAGAGAAATGAAACCCCTTTGACATGCACTTAACTGAATTGTTCAATGGTTTTAAACATGCATGCAACAAATGCAGTAATGAATGCAGAAAAATTTTAAAATAAAAAAAATTTTAAAAATAATTGTACCTATCAATATGTGTAATTAATTCTGGTAAACTTCAACCCCTAAACCTACTTTCATTTTAAAGTACATCCATTTTCACATAATGTAGGAAAGTTGCAGTTGTTTCTGAGCAAAAATAAAGTTTTTATCACAATTTGAATTTTTTCGGTATATTTAGATAAAGCGCGCACATATTTTAAGCCTATATTTACAGACATGACTACCGTTACTGATTTTGCATTAAATAATTTATCTATAATGATAACATAAAGTGTTATATATCTAAATATAGAGAAATGGAACCCCTTTGACATGAACTTAACTGAATTGTTCAATGGTTTTAAACATGCATGCAACATATGCAGTATTGAATGCAGAAAAATTTAAAAACAAATTGTACTTAACAATATGTGTAATTAATTCTGGTAAACTTCAACCCCTAAACCTACTTTCATTTTAAAGTACATCCATTTTCACATAATGTAGGAAAGTTGCAGTTGTTTCTGAGCACAAATAAAGTTTTTAATCACAATTTGAATATTTTGGGTAAATTTTGTTAAAGCGCTCAAATATTTTAAGCCTATATTTACAGACATGACTACCGTTACTGATTTTGCATTAAATAATATATTTTGATAACATAAAGTGTTATATATCTAAATATAGAAAAATGAAACCCCTTTGACATGCACCTAACTGAATTGTTCAATGGCTTTAAACATGTATGCAACATATGCAGTAATGAATGCAGAAAAATATAAAAAATTTTGAAAAAAGTTGTACTTTCCCACAAAAATAATCCAATTTGGAAGCCTCGAACTCCTAGAACCACTTTCATCCAATTATACAGAAAACAGATAAGCTTCAGTTATTTTGGATAATAAATAAAAATGTTGTTTCCTTTTGAAATGTTCAGGTCACACATTGAAAAATCATGACAAAAATAAACTATGTACACAACGTTATACACAACTGATATTTACATTTACCACAAACTATTTACTTTCGTGATAAGCAGCAAAACAGTTATTTGAATGTAGATGGGGATTATTTGTGCATCCTTCACAATAAAAGGATGTCCTGACCCTTACTTGAGGGGTGCTGCAAACGACACAGTTGCGATGAAATTTTGATTTTTTAATAATATGGTTTGTTCCTCCTAGTCTGTTGACTGGATTGTTCACTTGATTGCCATGTCCAATCCTGGGAGGAATTTGCTGGAAATCCACAGCAGCAACAAGAGAGAGAGAGCACTGACAAGTTGCTGTTTAAAAAAAAAAGGCTGTTTTTTGGCATTTGTTGTTCTTGACAGTGCAAATAATTTATACGCATTGAGCTGAGCTATATCAAAAATCCAGAAGAAAATTTTTTTCCACCACTTTCTTGTTTTTCTGCTAAATGTGCCATATGTTACAATGCTTTGGTCCACTCTGTCACATCCATTCATGCATTGATTGTAATCATCAATCATCAGTGGTTTATTTTTTGTTTCACCAGAGCGATTGGTGATGTCCTTGCTTTCCACTGTTGCGCAGATTGATACAAGAATGCATGTTTTTTTTGCCTTTTTGTCCCTAAACATTACACATAAAAATCTTTTTTCTTGCTCCATCTACCATTTCATTTCCATATGCATTTGCTGTGTAGTTTTCAGCTCTTTTGGGAAGATATTTTGATTAACGTTGACAGTCCCAGTGAAATAATGACTCCTGTTATTCAGATATTGAAGTAACGGCACACTTGTGTAATATTGATCAGCATAGATGTGATGACCTTTTCCACATGGTTGTAGCAAAGTGTCAAAAACTTTGATGGCTTGCTGGCTATTTACATCAACTTCTGGATTGTAAGAAATATTGGCCCCAAAGTATATAAACAAATTTAGTACATATCCAGTGCTACTGTTGCAAAGACCGAATGTCTTCACATGATATTTTTTGGGTTTAGAGGCATTGAATATTTTGTGAGCCCATCTGCCTTTCCACCCAATTACCATTTCATCCAAAGACAGCTCCTTGTAAGGGTAAAATGCTTCCTGGAATCTAGATAACATTTTCTGTAGAAATGGTTCGATCTTTGCTTTACCTTGTGCGTCTACATCACTCACATGAAACATCGTGTGATATAACATCTGAAACCTATCCCATGTAAACATCTGTCTGTACCAGAGAGTTTGCATAAAGCCTTCATTAGACCAATAATCACTAATGGCTGGTTTTTTTACAATCCCCATTGCTATTATCACAGCAAAAAACTTGCACAGTTCTGGAGATGTAATTGGATACCAGTTTTGATAGATCTTTTTGTCGCCGTTTCTGATTTTGACTGACAGAGTAGCTAAGCATATTCATTTATAGAAATAGTAAGCTCATCTATAATCTCATTAGTTAAAAGAGCTTTGAGACAATAAAATGCAGAAGAATCATCAGGTATAATATTTGGATTCACTCCTGTAATCCTAGCATGAGGCGGTACAAAGCGGCAAGCATTTTGTGTTGAGCCAGCACCAACTTCATTCCACTTAATTTCCTCATTCACTGCACTTGTATTACCATCAGTACTTGTGGGTTCTGCTTCTCTATGGGGTGATCTAGATGTAGGCCTATCTTCTCTTAATCTTTTCTTCATGGTAGCTTTACCTTTTCATTGTTGTCTTTTCACTGGCCTGGCATTTCTAGTACGAATACTACTGACAGAACCAGCTAGGGGAAATGCCCCCTTCTCATCTGATTCAGTGTTTTGATTACATATATCTTCGCTGGGTAAAATATTTTCTGAATCTGAACTGTCATCATCACTCAATAACTGATCATCCTCATGTTCAATCCGAGAAGAAATAAGTTATGCTGCTTGAACAGCCGATAACCTTTGCTTACAATCGTTTGAAGATGAGGCCATTTTGGTTAGAAAAAAATTGTTTACGGTCAACAGCCGAACAACAAAGGTACTAAAATCGAACGTAATGACGAATAAAAATACACCACGCTGAAAATGTAAACAGATTGAATACAGGAAGTGACTTTATAAATATTGGATTGGATAAAACATTGACAATTTTTCATTAAACTTTGCCGATAGAGACTTACTGACTAACGCTACTTTTGGTAAAAATCTCGCGCCACTTCAGCTGGAGAGCCGTATAGTAACAGTTAATGTGTCATACATGTTCAGAGCCCTGAGACATTATTCTTATGAGCTTTTTACAGATAAACGACATTACTCTTTGATGGTAGGGGGGTGGTGGGAATGAGTAGAAATTATAAAAGAGGTCTACACAGACTATCGTTAGGTCACACTAATCTGTAAAAGTATGGAAGCAGCATTTCCTGATGAGCTATATCTCTGCATAATGGTAAAGATATTAAGGTGCAATGCATTCTGTGTGAAATTTATTTTTTTTTTTTTTTTTACAGTTTTGCTAATTCTTCTGTCTGATGTTTAAGTTTTCGTAAGGTCATTCAACCATATGAATGAATGGTCTTAGAGGCAACTTCTGTTAGGTTGCTTATGGGTTTTAGGGGCTCGTAGCCACATCATCTAAAACCAGTTGCTAAATAAACAACTACATCAAAAGCATATGAATGCTTTGGGGCAGGCTTCTTGCAAGGGGACCAGTTGTGATGGTTGCTCCATGCTCCATAGGAAGCAAACAGTGAAATGAATGAATTCAGTAAATGTTGACATGATAACATAAATATTGTGAATTTTTGTTATTGTTATTTAACTAGGGCTGCTGAGCTTCTTGCTCTTTTGTAGCCAATACCAAGTTGAAGACTCGTTGGTGTTATCTAACACTGTATATCTAGGCTTTTCATGTGGCTTTTCAGCCATTCTGAAATGTGTTGTTAAGTCATGAGCTCCAGTTTCTCCTGCCTGGCTTGCATTTAAAGGATCATCACATCTGGTTCCAAGCTAGGAGGAAGAAGCGTGTGGCATACTGTGCATTCCCTGCCATCCAAGAGGGCTCTCCATATATGCAGAGCTAAAATACTATGCTCTGGTTCTGGGCTCTCCCAAGGAATTGTTACATACTACACACAGCCACTTCTTAGTTCCCCCTGCCTATCATGGGGTCTAAAGTGAGATCCTCCTGCATGCAAGCAACCAGGTCAAAGCCAGAGTTACATCTGGGGCTCAAGTGACTCCTCCAAGCTTAGTGTGCAATGCTGGGTTCTCAACAAGTTTCTCCACAGGGGACTCCCTAGAACTGTGTGGATGATTTCAAGAGTCAATGATGGTGTAATTAGCCTCACAGACGTAGGTTCACTTCTGCATCTTTATACTATAGCATTGTGCATTGCTGGTGGTCATATAAAGATGGCTGCAGATATGCCTCCATGCATAAAAATATTGTGGATAAGAAATAATATATCTTTCTGTGTTGCAGAGAATGACAAGAAACTGGCAAGGAAGAAGTTTATAATCAAGGAGCTGTCGCAGAAGAAGGTTTTTAGCAGCACTCGGAACCTCTACTTGGTAAGTATGTGTTACATTGTGGGTTGTTGATTTAACATACAGCGTATTCACGGGTTCATAGACTCTGCTAGGGGACAGATATTCAGCACTGGACACTTTCGTATAAACATGCATGGGTCATCAAATGATGAGTTGAATACAGCAGTACCACAATTTAATTCACAGAAACAAGTGATGACATCAACGGTACATATACAGCAAAAACGGTTACCTCCGGCCGATAACATGAACTAGAAACACTGTGAGGGGTGCATATACACAGCTGCAGACATGCTCACACTTAAAATCCTCCCTAAGCTCTCTCTCCACTAGAGCACTGCATTCAACTTCATTTCAAAAAGGCTTGAATCACACAGAAATAGCCATTGTTGACAACATTCACTGCTCTTCTGTAAAACACAACTCTGCTCTTCAAAATCTCTCAGCCAACTCCTCACACTACTTATCTCAGTCCAACTGACTGTCAACTCACTCACTCCTAAAACACGAGAACAGCCAACAGATCTCTCCCTGCCAAACATCACACATAAATCGTTCACACCAGTGAACACAAGAGAGTGCAAAGCTCACTACAGCAAACAAACCACAAACACCCTCACATTCCCCACCCACACTCTCCAGTCAGCATTGTCTCACACCAGTGTCTATTTCTATTTCCAACAGATTTATGTTTAGTTAGCTAAATCACATAGTGTGAAAAATCAGTATGTGGAGGAAGTCATTTTAAATGTGTAGAAATGTAAAAAAAAAAAAAAAAAAAGCACCTGATAATATTTCCTTATCTAACTTAGTATCAATATAATAATAATAATAGCCCCTTCAGTCATAACTGACTATGGGAATCAATATAAAGTAAATAATACACACATAAATGTTTGTTTCAGGCACGCATGAGAAATAAAGAAGTAGAAGACTAGACAACAGAAAAACAACAGAAGTGGAAGGCTTACTAGGAATTGAACCCAGGAACTTTCGAACGACACCACCACCTAGCTACGAGAGCAAATCGTTACTATGCTCTCTGTTAATTGGGCACCACCAAAATAGGGCTTCGTAGACAGAAGTCTGGCATGGTCTCTCCTCGTAACCCGGATATGTACTTAAGGATGACCCAGACTAATTAATATACAGAGTGGCCACAAAGTCCATGTGCTTGCTAGTTAGAAGTTATCTGTATGTTTGTGTTTGCTTCTGTTATCTGCATACATTTAAAATTGTCCCCATGTTCTGCTGGTCTTCTTCTGTGTTGACTGTTGGAAGTCATTAAAGCAGTCCCTGATAGCTGTTCATACATCTTCAACTTGTGTTAGGTAGAGTCGAGCAATTTTATATATCACACTGCCTGTCACAGTGCCCCAGAGTGAATTCTTACATGTTGTTTACTCTGGACTTTGAGGCCACACCATCTCAGATTCACATCCAGTCTACTGTCCTCTGAATCATTCATCAAGATGTTCACTAACATGGGAGTGCATAATGTGCTGGTGCACCATCATGTTGCAGGATAACAAATAATTAACAAAGGACACAATCTTATGCATAGCGACAGTGTGGCCACTCTGTGTTTAATTATAGTATTTGTAAATTAATGCATGGAAACAACACACATAGAAACATATTGCGCATACCGTTGTTGTTTCTGATGGACAAGTAACCACTACAACAATAAAAAAGCAAAATAAATAGTTATTTTGTTGTCAGCACAAACACAAATGTTTACATTAAAAGCAGTAATATAACAAGTAAAATATTTATGGCTTATCTCTACATCAGGAAATATGTGATGGGGAGAAAAAGCGAGGTCTGAAAGAGCAGATGTGCCGCAAGTCTTTCAAACGTATCTTAAAGGAGCTGTATGATGAGGGTCAAATCTCCTATGCTAAAATATGTGAGAAAACAAAGCCAGATAAAGTGGTCAGTATATCCGTTGTCCTGAAACTGCCAGTGTTTTAGTCCTGCCTCATTGTGAAACTTACATACTTACCTGTCTCTCACTGGTATTCTTCAGTAGTACCTGTGTTAAAATATTTTAATTATCTTTCACTGTTTTTTGTTACTTCCTCATGTAATTTAGTCCTAAATATTCAAATTTTTTCAATTGTTAAAAGCTTAAAAAAAAATTATTTAAATTAAATTTAAAAAAAAAAAGAATACTTTTTTACTGATGAAGAAATGTGAAATATGGACAAACCCATACGTTTTTTTATGTTTATGAAAAGAATGAGACAGTTGGACATAATTATCTATGATTATCTTCTTTCAGCTTCAACTAATGGTGCTAGATCCTAACATTACACTTCAGGACTGCAGGGTGAAAGAGGCCCTGCTTCTTTCTAGTCCTTACTTCATGAGACTGGATGGTAAAGGTGTCACAGATCCAGCCAATAAGTCCATGGTATTTTTCCTGTTTTCATCATACTACACGTTAACTCTTAGTCTTTGTACTACTTTGTATTCAAATAGTCATTTGTTACGGCATTATTCCCATTCTGTCAATCGGATGGTCAATAAATGTTATACTAATTTTTTAATGGGACAGAAAATTTGTTTGCTTGTACAGAGCCTAATGTTCGATTGGCAGAATGGTTAGAGCGCTGTCCTCTCACGGCAAAGGTGCCAGCTTAAAAATATGGTGACACCATGCTCCGAACTACCCTACTGTAAATAGGTACCTGACTCTGCTAGTGAGTTATGGAAGGAAAAGGCGGCGAGGAAGGAAGCTGGTCACCCCACCTCTTGATGCTGGACCTAGTATAGTGAAGTCTCTAACACTTGACTCCCCTTCGGCAGTTTCTGCCCTGGGACTGCCTCTACCTGTTTTTTTATACAGAGCCAGACAAACTCCAATGGAACAAGAGGTCTTGACAAGACGCTGGTGTTGCATAGGACATACATTGAGGAAATCAGTAAAGGCAGTTCTTGGTCTGGAATAACCAGGTTCAGAGAAATTGAGGGACACTGAAATTACTCATGGAGGACCAGAATTGAGAATAGACACGGAAAGAATACAGAAGACCTGGAACAGATGGCACAAGACAGGAAGGCTTGGTGTCAATTTGCTGATGGCCTATGATGCACAAGGAGCTGGAGTGTAATGAATGAATATTATGCAAATGTCAGAGGGTATAAATGCTAATTGTTCCTGTAGCTCACTGGTTGTATACATGCCGGATGCATCCTCTCATACATCCATCCCTGCTGGTCTTATGTTTGATGCCAAATTCCAGCAGTCTTAGCCTTGATGATTAATCGATTTCAGTATCATTCTCTAATAGGTGATCATTAATTGCCCTCAGTACTCTCCCTTATCCATATCCAATGCACCTTGTATGGGTGCTCTTGAAGCTAGTCTGTCAGCTCTTTCATTGCCTCATAACCCTGCATGACCATAACGGTAGGTCCACACCAGTTCCTGAAGATTTGAGGCTTCTATGGAAGTTTTCCATTCATGCCAGAGCCATCCACTTTGGACCTTCCAAAGCATGGATTGTGAGTCTGATACAATAACTGCCCTTGTTAATGAAGTTTCAGCCTGCCACTTTAAGACTGCAGCAGCTGCCTCTACCTCAATTCTCATGCTGGATTTAATCTTGTAAGCCCCGCTATGTTCAGCGACGATTCTGCTCTTTACTCTAGCAGAGAAGCCCCACCTGTTTTCTCACCACGGATTACAGACCCATCATTTTACACAATGGCCTCATCATCTCCAGCATGATCATTTATCAGCTGATCTATTTCCACCTCTGCCTTCCCATTGGCCCCAGATCTGCACTCTCTACCAAGGCTGATGACGACTTGCTGGTAGTTCACCTGACTTACTCCACTCCCTTGAATATATTTTCAACTGTGATCACCTGTCTAATAGTTGCATCTGCCTGCACCATCCATGACACCCCCCTCTATATTCTTGCTCCTTTGATGTCATCTATGTTCCCATGCAGGGGATGCATTTTGTCTGTGGTTTGGGGTTACTCGCATATAAGATTTTGCCTGAGCCATCACAAATCTGGATCTAATCGATAGCAATCCAAGCATGTGCCGCATCATCACAATGGGGTATCTCGTGTACAGGCCAAGACTATACACATCCCTTCATTTTGAATGTGTTCCAGTCGTTCACATTGTGATATTGACAGCGTGAGTATTCCCAGGCCATACTCAATTACAGACAAGACCAGATGATGATATAGGAGAAACAGTAGTCTCTGCTCCAGGTGTGCTGCAGCCATTGTTTTTTAGGGCGCCAGACCTCTCTTGCAATCCTGTAGGATGTGATCAATATGGTACTTATACGATAGCTCGTGATCAAATGTTACTCCAAGTATTTCAACTTGTCTTGCCTTTCAATTTTTTGTCCATTGAGAGTAATTTCAGGAAGATCTGCTTTCAAAATGGAATTATTCAAAGAACACCACAGCACACATGCTTTGTTGGGATTGACCTTGGAGCTGGTTTCCTCACACCATTTAGAAACCACCTGAATAATCTCATGTCTGCTTTTAACCATTTATTGTCTATCTGAGCCAGTCCTGTAAATGAGCAAGTCATCGGCAAAAGTTAATGTTTATCCCAAATCTGCAGGTTGAATTGCAGCTATTTTTGCTGTGTAGATGTTAAACAGCATCAGTGATAATGGAGAACCCTGGGATAATCCCGGGCAAATGTGCATTGGTTCTGATGTCCATGTTCCCAAGTGAAATGCAGCTGACCTCTTCGTTAAGGCAGCTGCTATCCACCTAGTTAACCAAGGGTTTACAACCACATGCCATTACACAGTCCATCAAGATTGCAAAGTCCATACTGTTGTAAGCATCTTCTAGGTCAATTGCCACAGCCACCGTTTCTTGTTTACCCTGGAAACCCTCTTATACATGCATCATACGCAAATGTTCCAGCGTTACCCTGTGTTACTTTCATTGGTCTATAACTGCCCAGGGTGTCAGGGGGGATTTTGAAGGTGGTTCATAAGTTGTCTCAAGGGCAGGAGGACGTCTGCAACAAACACATGCCAAGTCCTAAGTTTTTCCATGTCTTACCATCATTTTCACTTCTGTCTCCAGTTCTCTTCTCCATGTGTTTTTGGTCTACCTCTGCCTCCCTTTCCCTGGGGATTCCAGAACAAGGACTGCCTTGAATATAATATATGAAATGATTATTTCACAGGATTCATCAGTAGCAGACCTTGCAGAAACACCATCATCTTCATCATTAGAAAAGTCAGCTGTCAGAGCAGCATCTACCTCCAAGTCTGGTACCAATAAAAAGTCAGTGCCCACACCCATGGTTTCAGTTTGCCAGATGCTTGACAAGAGTGGGGCATCACCTGTTGATAAGCAGAGCAACGTTGCTGTAAGTGGAGTGTTTGTAGTGCCCTCTTTTTTATTTTGTTTCAAGTTTACTTTGAAAGAAAAATGTTATAACCTATTGTAAAAATGGACAGAGTTGGTGGAAAGAGAGGTAAAATGCAGCACACTGAGATGATAATTAAATATCATGTAACATGACACAGGAAGGAGTCTGCCTCAGAACTGGAAGAATTGAGCAGACAGCAAAAGTGAAGAACAATTATCACCAGTGGAAGTCTGCATGGCACTTGATACTAGTGGTATGATTTAAAAAAATTAGGAAACCTGCCAGAGACAGAAAAATAAAATGGTTTGAACATGATTATTTTAAAAAACTTGAACAATCAAAAGGATGAATATACCTTGTATAGTATCAGAATTGAAGAATGGACAAGAAGGTGATTTAGGAGAAAATGGACTGACAACATTTTGATCCATTTACCATAACATTTATTTGTTAGTTTCTTTCCCCTATCATTACACTAATTTTTAGGTCAAGCTGTCATGACACACCTCTACAACATGTTTGACCTACATAAAAACACTATTTGTGTGTCTTATACATTGTCAGGGGCCCTGAGATATAGTTCTAAATAGCTATTTATAGATGGGCTGTTACTCAGGTTATTGTTGATCAGAATCCATGTCATTGCATTCCGGGCAAACCCAATGTTGAAGGGTATAAATGCTGATTGTTGCTGTTGCACAATGGTTGTATACACGCTGGATGCATCCTCTCATACATCCATCTCCACTGGTTTTATGTTTGATGCCAAATTCCAGCAGTCTTAGCCATGGTGATTCATCGATTGCAGTGTCATTCTCTAATAGGCGATCATGAATTGCCCTCAGTCTTTCTCTCTTATCCATGTCCAGTTCACCTTTTATGGGTGCTCTTGAAGCTAGTCTGTCAGCCCTTTCATTGCCGCGTACCCCTGCATGCCCAGGACAGTAGATCCATATCATTGTTACTCGGGTATAAGGTAAAAAGTGCAAGATGAGTAAGAGTTGTCCATACCTGTGTAGGGGCAACAACTTCTGATGAGTTGGACTAATCCATAGTGTTAAATGAGTGTAACCCTCTTCTGGGGGTCCATAGCACAGCAGTTCTAGTGATGGTGTTATAATTTTAATATGGTAACCTATATTGCAAGCTTTTGTTTTCTGGAATTAATTGTGGTATTTTTTATTAGAAATTGAGACTTATTTTAGAAAAAGTAAAAAATTGGAGATACGTTTAGTATAACTTAACAAGATACTCATTCAGTTAATTGTATATGCTGTTTTTAGAAATCAAAACGACGCATGTATTGTCCAGTACCAAAGTTCAAACGTGCTAAACTGCTTCACAAGTACATGTTTTACCTTCTTTATGGATATGAGGGCAGCACGGATGCATCAAGCCAAGAAACAGTGGATGAGGTATGAAATATGCAGTAACAAGTTACCAGCTAATTCTTCTTTTGGTATATTTTTTAATAGCCATTCAAGAAACGTGCAAAGGTCCCTGATTTATACTATGATTATGGACCATAATGTAGTAAATTTAAAAAAAAAAAAATAAATACAAATTTTGCCCAGTTTTGGTGAAGTGTTCTAGGTTCAGCCTAGAAGACATTGGGTCCATCAGTTATATTAGGGCACATGTCCAAATATAAAAGACCTTGCAGTCTGGGATATCTGTAGTAATGTAAAATGAACTGTAAATATATGTGAGTGTGTGTGTGCGTGCGTGCATGCGTGTGAATACAGATGGTTGAAAACAACTTCTGTAGAATCATTTTCCTTTTTTGCTTCTTTTGAAGCAAGGAACCACTCCACTGTTGCAGTTGGTCTTCTAGCAGGAAGCCTTCATCTCACATTGACATGCCATCTCACATTGACATGCCATCTCACATTGACATGCTTTTACAGCAGCTGTGTCTGTAACTGTTTGTTTTACATGATGAGGTGCCAGCCCCTTGCATAACCTCATTTTAGTTGTCTTGTAAGACAATGTTTGAGGGAGCAGTATCTCTGGTTCTTTGTCTGTCTTGTCAGAGATCCTCAAGAACTGCATGGTGCAAACTAAAGATATGTCTTTGAATACAATTCCTTAATTTATGTTTGCTTCCACAATTTATTCAACTTTAATCATGTCCGGTCGTGGCAAAGGGGGTAAAGTCAAGGGCAAGTCCAAGTCCCGTTCTTCCAGGGCAGGGCTGCAGTTTCCTGTTGGTCGTTATTCATTTCGTTTGGGTGATGTCCCAGCTAAATAGGGTTTGGAGTGGCTAAGAGGTATGGCGTCCGCCTCAAATTCTAGAGGTAACAGGTTTGATTTCCAGTAGAGGGAATATAATTTATGGAAATTTTTATTTCAGAACTAGTGGTCCTAATGATGTCATACTCTCTCGAGTGCCCCCCCCCCCCCCCACCCCCCCCCCCCCCCCCCCCCCAGTTTCCTGGGTAGTGAGATCGGATGCCTATCCTTCATGGATAAGTGAAAAAACAGGAGGTCCCATGTGCAAGTTGCGCACGTTAAAAATCCCATGACAGTTGGAAATCGTAAAGGACAGCCCTATCTGGAAGGCCGCTGCCCTGGCAAAATTTAAAAATTGGAAACCTACCAACCACAAAAATATTTATAGAGTGTGTGATTCCTATATACACATTGGGATTCTTGCTGGTGCTACATATTTTGTGCACTGTGCTGAGATCCTCCCTGTGTGATCTAAGGGAGAAGATTGGAGCACTGATGGAGTTGTCCGTGTGTAATGAAGATAATCCTCAAAACCAAACCAAACCAAACCAAACCCAGCTAGTTGCATCATTAGAAAAAAAAAAGGAAAAGATCCAACAAAGGTGACTATCAATACCTTCCATCTGTGCATGGAATGCATCAGTCTTAACAGATGAGTGCTCTCATATGCCCCTGACTGTCACAGTTAACATTTTACATGTAACCAGTAAATTATACCCTGCTTGCAATATGTGAACTGAAAAAACTAACAATATTCTTCAGTAACATTAAGACTGTTAAGAAAAGAATTGACTATCTAGACTGATAAGAAATTAACTATACAATCAACATTCATCCTCCCCTCATCCCCAAGAGCAAAGAACTCTTCAGATTTGCCTGTACAACAGCCTTAGTGAATATTATTGGACACATCACTTTGTTGTTGTCTGAAAGCCACTACTTTACTTTATCACTAGTTAAGACAATACAGATTTATTTTATCGTAATGTTTCAGAGTTGTTCAGAAACTCCACAGGTTTATCTGGATGTTGATGAATGGTGCATGGTTTCAAACCAGAGAATCCCTACTGTCATTGAGGAACCTGTGAAAAGTCTTGATAAGGGGTATGATGCCTCATTAAGATACTCAAAGGCAGTTCAACAGACAATAGAAATGGCAGACAGAGGATTACAGATCATAGACCAAAGCAGACTCCTAGGACAGTTCAAACTGTGGTGCCTTCAGTTCATGTTGATACCTAAATTGCTATTGCCACTGCTTATATATGAAATAAGGATCAGTACAGTGGAAGCTGTAGAGCAAAAGGTCAACAAGTTCATGAGGAAATGGCAAGGAGTAAAACCAGTCAGACGTAGCACTGTACTGCAAGAAGGCAAAGCTTGTGCTTCCCTTCAAGTCAGTTGTTGAAGAATACAAAGCAGGAAAGGCAAGGCTCGCAGTGATGCTGTGCGAGTCAGCAGATGACGTAGTTAAGTCCATTTAGCCCACACTGAAAACTGGAAGGAAGTAGAAAGTGGATGAAGCTGTTGGTGCTGCCCAAGAGTCGCTCAGGCTGAGGGAGGTAATTGGATACACAGACGAATAGACGGGAATTTGGCCATAGTGACATTCGCTGGAGGTCCAAGGCATCAAACAGGGAACGCAGAGATATGGTAATTCAGGAGATACGAAGAGCTGAGAATGATAAGAGGATGCTAAAATGGTGCAGCAGGCCCATCAAGGCCAATGGACTACATGGGAAGGAGCCCTGCAAAGGTCCTTGACATGGAATGATATATTCTCTTAGACTCAGCTTCATTATCAGATCAATGTATGACCTGCCATCATCCATAAACCTTGTGAGATGGGTAAAGTCTGATGATGCTCAGTTCCCCATGTGCTGTGAGAGGCTGACACTTGAACATGTGTTCTCAGCTTGCAAGGTGTCATTAGGGCAAGGGCGATACACGTGGCACCACAACAAAGTACTAAATGAGCTGGCTGCTACAGTAGACCTGGCAAGGGTGAAGGTGAACAGCAAAGTCAGACCAAGCACTGAAAATACATACTTTCTGAGAGCAGGAAAGTCAGCACATCCCACACCAAGTAAACCAAGTAGCAGTTTACTATCTCTTCTTGACTGTGCAAATGACTGGGAGATGGCAGTAGACCTACCTGGGCTATGGGCATATCCAGAGAGTATCAGAAGATCTCGAAGATGGCCAGATATAGTGCTGCATTCCTCATCATTGCACCAGATTATAATGATTGAGCTGACTGTGCCATTTGAATCCAGATTTAACAAGCAACACTTGTTCAAAGTGGCCAAGTATAATGATCTGGACACGGACTTGAGAAGCAATGTGTTCACTGCAAGGGTCATAACTGTTAGGTGGGTGCAAGAGGTCTTGCGGCTGCCTCAGTGTATGATCTACTGAAACTGTTGGGGTTGAGGGGACAGTCAAGAACAAGGGCACTTAAGAGGCTCAGCGAAATTATGGAAAAGGCATCTTGCTGGCTGTGGAACAACGACAACGGGCTATGGAACTCGAGACAGTAATTTGTTTTCAACATAGGGGTTACTTTCACATTTGCCTCCAGCCGGCAGAAAATAGGAGTGAATTCAAAAGCTGCAACTAAGGTAGAGTGAGTTCAATTCTCTGCACTAGACAACAGGAGGCTGACACTTGGGAGTCATGACCTAAGTGGCGGGCCCCCCCCCCCCCCCCCCCCCCAGAGTGTAGAGGAGATTAAGGGGCCGAAACACTTGAACGAGGGGGGACTTTCTGATGATCAGATTGCCTCCTGTTGCATTGCTCTGTATAGAGTTTCCTATCATCTTATTACTAGTTAAGACAATACAGATTTATTTTATCGTAATGTTTCAGAGTTGTTCAGAAACTCCACGGGTTTATCTGGATGTTGATGACTGGCGCAGGCATTTGCCTCCACTGAAAAAACATAACGGTAAGGAAAAAGAAAAGATAGAAATGCTGTGTTAATATTATACAGTTAATGCTGTATTTTTCAGCATCAAATTGAAAGGTGTGCCAGGTTGTCAAATACCTTCTTCTTCTTTTGTCCTTAGACACTGACTGACGGAACATTGAGTGCCCATCCACCTAGTAGCGTCTTATACGGCAGCAACAAACTGCTTCCACTTTGCTCTGTCGGCAGGCATCCTTCATGTGTTGCCACAGCTCTGGTTCTCAGTTCTCCACCAGGTGGAGCTTTTGGCTGGTCTCTCTTTCGCTTTCCTTCTGGAGTCCATAGCTTGGTAGTTCTGGTGATGGTGTCAGGATCTCTTCTAAGGATGTGGCCAACCCAGTTCCAGCATCTATCTGCTATGATGGTGCACATGCCTTCTTGGTGGCTCTGAGTTAGCAGTTCTTGGTTGGTGATTGTTTTCGGCCAAAAAATTCAAAGAATTTTCCTTAGGCAGTTGTTTGGAAAGAGGAGGGTGTCAAATATGTTAACTAGTTTATTGGAGGACCTACATTGAGTTGCTGTTTTCATAAATAATTGCTGGATTTCAATTAAAATACACATGCTTAACTAAAAAACAATAATAGCAATGCATAACAAAACATTTGATGGTACAATGCTACTGGTTGCCATGGAAATGATATTGGATTTTAATGATATATTTCAATTGACTACTGATTTTTCATTTTTTAATTATGAGCACCAAACTTGAAATAAAAGCTCAGCATTGTATTTTAAAGCTTTTGTTAGATTAGATTTTTGATTATTTCAGTAGATCCCGAGCCACAAAACTCTAGAAATTGGTATCTAAAAAATAGAAAAACGTTTTGCAAAATCGTACATTAGTAGCAGTGAATAAAAATTATTATAAATCATCAAAGTTTGATATGACAAAAGTTGTATCATGCTTTGCCAAATCTCACATTGATTGATGCACATGTGAGCAAGTTACAAGAACATTAGTAACATAAAACAGTTTTCTGAGAAATTCATGGTTTTCTTCATAGATAATTGGGTTGTCCACATATATGACGCCACACAATTTGTGCCATTCCCCCCAAGTCACATTTCGTAACAAAAAACCCAGATTCCCCCTAAAATGATGTCACAAATCTTTTAACAAACCCCCCATTTTTTTTCTTCTATTTTTTTATTTTTGGACTACTGGATGGCAACAACGTAATCGAATGTAAAGTAATTATCCAGTCATCATCATCACCATCATCATCATCATCATCATCATCATCATCACCTTAAGGAGCTCCCTAAGGAGTATATGCTTTATTCCAAGTCTTGCTGTCCTGTACCTTCAGCTCTTTTAATCTCGATACATTTCTTTGATTTCATTAGACGGCTGTTGCGATGGTGATAATCTGTTACTGTTTAAAAAAAAATCTAATTTTAAACATCCCAGTTTATTTAGTCTACATAGTGTTTTCTAAAGTGTGTATTACATTATTTAAAAAATAAATATATAATTAAAAACAATTTAAACCAACAACAACTATCTGATATGTCAGCTAAGATAATAATAGTAACTTTAAATTTAAGTTAAAAAATTGTTAAAACGTGAAACATTCAGTTTGTAATGGCTAAACATTAATACATTTTGACATTTTAAAACGATTTGTGCATGTTTTTGTTAAAAGTTTAGTTCATGCTTGATCAGACAGGCTAGTGTTCCCTGATTAAAATTGGACAATCAGTTAAATGAAAACAGGTCAAACTTCGTATGCCTGTGACCATAGGATATATAAAAATATGATCTTATTGAATTAACTTAATTTTTAAAGGATGTTTTTTCTAGGATTGTATACAACTGGACAAAAGTTAAGGGCCGCCATTCAGTTTAGACAAGGTTTATATAATTGATTGGCAAACTGTAAAGACAAGTGAAAATGTCATTAAACCTGAGCTCGGAGAAATGTGTATACATTTCTGTGTGCACTAGGTTAATTTTTTTTAAATGTAAAACTGGGTCACTTTAACCTGCACGTGAAAATTGCCATTGTTGCTGCAAAAACTCGTGGTTTTTGCAACACGCCCCACTAGTTCAAAAGGTGAAAAAGTGAGTTGAATTTGAATGCATGTGGAAAATGATCATCGGTAAAGAGTGTTCACCGTTGGTATGCAATAAATCAGTATGACAAGTGGTCGAAATGATCACTGCATTAGCCATGCCACCAAGGAGAAGTCTCAGCACTGTAGACCGTGGTCGAGCCATGGCATGGATTCAGGATGGTCAATCTGTTCGTCATGTTGCAAGACGTTTAGCAGTGTCCCACTCTACCATTCAGAGACTTCTTGAGAGATTTCAAGCTACCAGACATTTGGAAAATCGACCCTGCTCAGGAAGAATTATATAAACCTTGTCTAAACTGAATGGCGGCCCTTAACTTTTGTCCAGTAGTATATATTGTATCCCCCATGTTTATTCATCAGAGGCATACCTGGCTGGTGTTGCGATGGACGGGGTATGCATGACTGGAGATTTGCTGCTAAACATGCCGCTCAATTTATTCTGTAATATCATTAGCAGACCATGGGAGGTAACTCATTTGTCCTTCATCTGTCAGTCACGTTATGTATCAATGCATAATTGATATTTGTATTGTCTGTTAGGATCAGCCTGTTAAAAAAAATTATTTGTAGTCTTAAACTGTTACAATCATATGCAGGTCTACCTAGATTGCTACATTTGTAGAACAAAATTATAATTTAAGAGGTTATTGGGCTCAAAATGGGAAATTATGACATCAGAAAAATTGTAGGAACTACATCTTGTGTCATATACATAGAGAGACAGAAAATAAAATGATTTGGCCATGTCATGAGAATAGAGTTTGATCAATTAACACTACAACAGTAGAACATTTAGTTTTAGGGCACAGGAAAGACCAAGGGGCAGGTGGATAGAATGTATTACAGAAATCAATACAACAGTGGCTCACAGCGTCTAGTGCAACAGCATGTGGCTCAAGAACAAAAACCTCTCCGCTACACTTCATGGCCATAGTGGACTGAAAAAGTAACGGGGCTCAGCTTATAAAAGAACAAACTAAACTGTTGTAATCAGTCATATTTTCCAGCAGAAAGAATGCTGGACACACTAGGAAAGAGACTACATATTCAGTAAAGTTTCTTTTATGACTTGGGCCTGTTTGTAATTTATCTGGGACCGAAGATCTTCCAAGTTTAAGGGAGTGAACTACAGTGAAAACTAACTTTAGTTCTAATAACATTTTCAAACTTTTTATGTGCTCAATAGACACAGTGTATGTCCATGAACCAAATTCTACAGTTTATTTTGTTAAAAAACATGTGGTTACCATGGTAACCAAAAAAAAAACATCCGCCATTTTGGATTTTCACCAATTTCCGAGAGCTAAAAACTTATGTTTCCCATTGACCAAACTTTATCAAATTGCACACACATGTTGTGACTGACAATTAAAACAATTTGTCACATGCTTTTTTTGATAAGTTTAAAATTCTATTTTTAATGATTTAAAAAAAAAAAAACACTTTATTTGTATGAAAAAATATTTTAAAAAATGTATCAAAGCAAATTACCAAAATATCAAAAAAAGCATATGAAAATTTAAAGATATATATGGGTACTACATGCATGCTAAATTTCAGACTGATCTGTCAGATAGTTTGTAAAAAATAATATTTTTTGTTAATAAAATGTTAGTTTTGAGAAAAATGCATTTTAGTCACTGAGTGCCTTGTCTTGTCCAATATACTCCATTCTGGGGGGGCTGAATGTGTTTAAAATTGTCCAGCACTATTTGCTGCACCTCCTCTTGCCTTTATCTTGCCTAATTTTTCTTCTTTCCTTCTACCATGGTAACCAAAAAAACAACAACAGCCATATTGGGTTTTCACCAATTTTCAAGTGCAAAAATCTTGTTTCCCATTGACCAAACTTTATCAAATTGCACACACATGTTGTGACTGACAATTAAAACAATTTTACTTAGGATTATTTTGATAAGTTTAAAATTCTATTTTTAATGATTTAAAAAAAAAAACACTATATTTGTATGAAAAAATATTTTTTTAAAATTTATAAAAGAAAATTACCAAAATATCAAAAATGCAGATGTGTTACTTTAAAGATATAGATGTGTACTACATGCATGCCAAATTTGAGACTACTCTGATAGATAGTTTGTTAGTAATACAATTTTTTGTTAATAAGATGTTAGTTTTAAGAAAAATGCATTTTACTCACCGAGTGCCTTGTCTTGTCCAATATACTCCATTCTGGGGGGCTGAATGTGTTTAAAATCCTCCAGGACTATATGCTGCACCTCCTTCAGCTTCCTGCAGCTCCTCCTCTCGCCTTTGTCTTGCCTGTTGCCTAATTTTTCTTCTTTTTACAAGTTTGTCAGCCTCATGTTTCTGGCTGTTGGCCAGACGTTTCCTCAATCGCACCTGTCCAAGGCGTTTTGAGTTTGTTCCAGATGCTTGACCATACAGATTTTTTATTTCTGCACTGGCTGATGGACCAAAGTGGAACTCTCCAACGGCCACAAGGACACTGAATTTGGCTTTTTTTAATGACACAAATGTCCGCTTGCTGCAACGACTTCATATAACATTGTGTAGGCTTTCATTTGCATTTTGTGTTGCACCTAGCTCACACCGCTTGAGCAGATGCTGATCAGTAAGACGCTCATAAATAGGGGCTAAGTGCTTATGGAGCAGGTTGTAGTCTAGCGGAGTGTGAACCTTGGTCTCGTGTGGTCCGGCAGCTTCTCCTTTGGCGATAGAAGCCTGATAGAAACACCAGGAGTCTTTGCCTGGCGGACACAAATTATGTTGGGGTTTGTCGAATACCCATGGTAGAGAGAAGCCATGATGGCTTTTTTCATCTCTGGGGCTGTACTATGCTTGCGGATGGCCCTGGTGTAGTAAATATAATATAATCGATGACCATGCCAGTCAAGATGTCGATAACACTGCCAGCACCTATCAGTGACTTATGACCTCTAGTTAGCCATGTTGCATCAAAGCTGACAGCGATGTCAATGACTTCTTTTTTTATTAATGGTACGATGCTGACTCTTAGCGTGCTCAGCTCGGACGATGCTGACGGAACGTTGAAATACTGTAGAGTGCATGGTATCCAAATGATCAAAAATTTGATCTGCATATTTATGAAATGTTTTCTGGTGCAGGCCAGGGAGGTCTAGGTTCTCACAGAAGAGATTGAACGTATATGGGCCCATTCCAGACATGAGGGCACCAAGAACAGCAGATTTGTTCATTGCATGTCCACGAGGGCCGCGGCCTTCTGATTCCCTCTCGGATGTGTACGTTCTAGAACTTGCTTTTTCACATGTGTGACACACAACTTCCAGGAAGAGAGAGAAACCCTTAGACTTGGTGTTGTCAGTTCTTGTTTGCAATGTGCTTTGCTTACACACATTGCAACACACATTTTTAAGAAGGTTGTCGAAGAAAGAAATGTCCACAATGGTTTTGTACGTAGGTTTAGGCTGGGCGCAGACAGTATTATGAGATGCAACATTCTTGCTCG
Source organism: Oreohelix idahoensis (assembly GCA_024509875.1). Classification (NCBI taxonomy): domain Eukaryota; kingdom Metazoa; phylum Mollusca; class Gastropoda; order Stylommatophora; family Oreohelicidae; genus Oreohelix; species Oreohelix idahoensis. The sequence continues at coordinate 102,136 of JAMPIV010004309.1, forward strand.
TGCTCAAGTTAATTTTTATATCAGATCGACTTGGGCCAGTGGTGAACAGCACTACTGGATCAGCAATTTGAACTATAGGCCTATCGGATACTAGTATGCAGAAATTCCATGTTGTTTGTGTATCAGTTTGTGTATCATTCACCGCTGATTCTGTCTTACCTTTACCACTGCTAGAAATCACATACTGTCGACGCGACCTAGCAGCAGATATTTGCTTTGATCTCTTACCTATTCTTCCCATTTTGAAGTAATAGAACACAATTCACTGAAATTTAAACAAGAGAAAAATATCGAACATGCAGCGAACAATAATTTTTTTTACGGGCGGAAATGGCTGTTGCTTTCTTCCACATTTGCGCACGCAGCCAAAATGTTGTTATGACCAATCAAAACAGGTGTTTACATGTGCGTCTTCAATGGGTCGGGAATGAGGGCATGAGGTCACCACGTGACCACTCCTTATAAGGAAGTTAGCCTAAAATTACGGAAATTTTCAAACACACATCACTCAGAGCTATGAGAAAAAATAGTTTTGAATTTGCTGTATTACGGCAGACAACGAAATTCCCTGTGTATCGATACCAAATAGTCCACGATATGGACAGCATAACTAAGGTATTATTGAGCGACAAATCTTGCATTTTCGGCACAAATTTGCAAATCATAACTTGGGAGTAGTACAGAAAATATGCTTTTTGATACATCAAATGCATTTTTTTATGTTATAAAACCTTGCTCAATCGATTCCTCGATGATTATTTAATAAAATAAGCTCAAAAGTAAAAAATCAATATTTTGTACGTAAAATCCAGTTTTCTCTACCGTGGAGCCCCTTAAAACTACAGGCCTGTATCATTTTGTCTGAAATCCTTGGGGACAGGTATGTTTTGGAAACTAAATTTTTCAGCTTTCAGATGTCACCCAAATCACGCTTGAAAAGTTATCTAATGCCGCCCAAAATGTGTTTGAAAATAGCCCAAAGTAAAAAAAATAGTCAGAAATTGCCCAAATTGTGATTGAAATGTAGCCCAAAGAAATTTTTGATTTTGAGAATATTTCAGGTGTTCACATAGAAGGATATAAAAGTGTACAGCTGTTTTGGGGTTTCAGTTGTTTTTGATTTAATATTGATTTTTTTGTATCCATACAGGTTGAAGGTTTGAGTGATTTCCTTAATGATCCAGTCCGGAAAAACTATCCTATGTGTAATGTGCCACAGCCAATCCTGTCGAAGATGTTAATCCGCAGGACTTACTTGTTTAAGCTCCAGGAGAGTCTCAATATGTTGTGCCACCTTGGTTTGCTGACATTTGGAACAAAGACTGCCAGTAGAGAATTAGAGTTTGTAAGTAGAGTCAGAGAATTAGAATTTGTAAGTAGAGTCAGAGAATTAGAGTTTGTAAGTAGAGTCAGAGAATTAGAGTTTGTAAGTAGAGTCAGAGAATTAGAGTTTGTAAGAAGAGTCAGACCTCTACACCTCACGGTAGAAGGGGAACGACTAAGTAAGTAAGTAAGAAGAGTCAAAGAGTTAAATTAGGAAAATTCCCTTTTTCTCCTTATGGCGCATGGAGCACCACTGCAGTTGGTCCTCTTGTAAGACACCAAGCATTTATATGCTCTTGCAGCTGTGGCCTTTCTAGCAATATGCTTTACACAATGAAGTTGCCAGCATCACACACACACACAACCTCATTGGTCACTTTGTGTGAGGAAGCAGAAGTCCTATTCTTTGTTTGTCCAATCAGAAACATCCAGGAAGTAGATGAAACGTGTATAAAGTATAGCGTCAAAAATCTGGACATCAGTAATAAAAATTCTTAAGTACAACATGTTTTTAATTACTACTTACTACTTATTCATTCCTCTTCTACCGTGAGGTGTAGAGGTTTTTAAGAGAGAGCTCCATACTATTCTATCGGCAGTCTTCCTCCTGGCTTGGTGCCATTCTAGTCCTCGGTCCTTGAAAGATTGTCTAATGTTGTCCTCCCAGCATACTTTGGGTCGTCCTGGAGGTCTGGATCTCTGGCTTTTAGTTTCCCATGCTTGTCGTGGTAGCCGATCTTCTCCCATTCTGCAGACATGGCCAAACCATCTCATTTGGGACTGTTCTACTTAGGTCTGCAGGGGTTGGGTTTTTAGGCCTTGACGTATCGTCTGGTTGTGGACCATGTCTCTTCTTGTTACTTCAACCAACTTCCTCAGATACCTCATTTCTGAGGTTTGGATCTGGCTTTTGTGGGTTGTAGTCATTGCCCATGACTCGCATCCATATGTCAAGACTGGGACATAGGTGGAGCGGTATACAGCCATCTTCGTCTTCTTACCAACTTCTCTTTTGCTGAGGAATCCTTGATTTATGGCTTGAAAAAGTCTCCCAGCTGCTGCTCTTCGGGTAGCCAACTCTTCTTTGATGCCTCCTTTCAGTCTATGACACCTCCAAGGTATTTAAAGTGGTCGACCTGCTCCAGGACCTGTTCTCCCAGAATAATCTGATGTCTTCTTTCCTCACGTGAATCACCATGGTTTTTGTTTTCGAGCTGCTTATGATCATCCCTCTCTTCTCCAGCTCTTCCTTCCAGACTTGCAGGTTGGATTGAAGATGTGCCTCTGATTTAGCAATAAGGGCAACATCATCAGCAAATGCCAGCTCTGAAATACAGACCTGTCTCATCTTCCAGTACCCCACTGAATACTTTCCTGTTCTCTCCTTACATGCCTTGATGACATCATCCATGAGGAGTATGAAAAGATAAGGTGACAGGATATCACCTTGTCTTATACCAGTGGTGGTCCTGAATTCTTCTGACCTATGGTTTGCCGTCCTCATATAATTTCTGCAAGACTTGTAGAAGCTCTGTATAGCATGAATCAGAGGTGATGGAATGTTCTTCCTTGCCAAACAGTCCCAGAGTTTGTTCCAAGGGACCTTGTCAAATGCCTTTTCCAGATCTAAGAGGCAAAGATGGATTTCGCTCTTATACTCAAGAGCCTTTTCACTCAATTGTCTGAGTGTGAAGATTAGGTCTTGAGTACTTCGATTTGCTTGGAAGCCACACTGGACCTCATCCATTTGTGGCTCAGCTAGGCATCTGAGACTCTGCTCCAGGATTCTAGAGTACATTTTACCAGGGACACTGAGAAGGGATATGCCTCTACGGTTTCCACATTGTCGGTTGTCACCCTTTTTAAAAATCGGTGTTATTATGGCTATCTCCCAATCCGTTTTTAATTACTAAACATTTTTGATTTCCAGAACAGTAATATTTATAGGTTTGAAAATTTGAACAAATTGAAAATCTAAACTACCTCTGGCCCCAATTTGTTCAGCTAATCTATACTGTTTTGTGTAAAGATCATAATTTATACAAACAATGACTATGATATTTTCATAACATCTTAATTCTGTTCTTAAAAAGCTGTGATTCTGATGTGGTCTTTTATGATTACTTTATATCTCGAGTACCCCGACTTATATTCGAGGCAAAAGAAGATTTATGAAGCCGGTCAGTGTTACCCCTCGCCCTTACCACTGCACACTGGTATTCTTCAAATATAAACTTGCTGCTTCATAATATGTTTTTTTCAAATTATCTTAAGTAATATGATTTGAACTCCTATAACTAATTTCAGCTGGTGTGTGCCTTGTTGACCAGCCTCCTTCATTTGATCTATCAGCAATATCATTACTTCTTTCACTACATTCAGTTTTGTCAGTGTCTCTTTCAGAGTCTAAATCGGGCCTTTATTCAATATCCACATCTGATTCGGCCGCATAGTTAGCAGCCTGATCAAATAACAAGTCACTTCTGAGGTCTCAAAGCAAATATGCGACGCGACCACCCGGATAGCCTTGGCTTTAAATAAATATCACAGAAAATCAAAACATCGATCGTTTCTTTAAAAAATTTCTGAAAAATGGAAGCATTTTTAATGTAGACCCACCGGAAATCTATTTATAACTCAGGTCTCGCTAGATACCGAGATCTCGTTGCTACTTAACATCCTGATCAAATAACTAGTCACTTCTCAGATACCAAAGCAAATATTTGACTGCTCAGATAGCCTTGTCTTTAAAAAAATGTCAAGAAAAATCATAACAACGATCGCTTCCATTAAAAAAAAATCTGAAAAATTGAAGCATTTTAATGTAGCCCTACTGGAAATCTATTTGTAACTCAGGTCTCACTCGATACCGAGATCTTGTTGCTACTTAGCATCCTGATCAAATAACTAGTCACTTCTCAGATCCCAAAGCAAATGTTTGACTGGCTGGAAAGCCTTGGCTTTAAAAAAAAAAAACATAAAATCATAATATCGATCACCTGTAATAAACAAATTCTGAAAAACGGAAGCATTTTCATGTAACAGAAATCTATTTATAACTCAGGTCTCACTAAATACAGAGATCTCGTTGCTACTTAGCAACGACCGACAACAGTAATCAGACTTTCCGGGCAAACGAACCAATGAAGTTTATTTTCAAAGGGTTGAGAATTGGGCATGTAGGCCTGTCTGACATTCTGCCCTTCCTTTCTCACATCTTTTATACTGAATTCATTTATTCTTACATGCATTTTACATATTAATGGGACAATTTCAAGCATTTAAAATGTGAAATGGTTATGCTGAAAGGAAAAAAAATTAGCAGAAAGCCAAAGAAATTCCAGTTGAATGCAGAAATTCAGAATCGACAAAAGAACTCATTTGACTTATAATCAGATCTTTCATTTTGGACTGTATTAAGTCTAGGGGTCGACTTATAGTCAGATCAACTTAAACTCAAGTACGTATGGTAATTTTCTTCTTCTTCAGTTACCTTGCCTGTTGGCATAGGCGATCATGTCTTTCCACAACTTCCTGTCTCCAGTACTATTTTAATGGTTCTGTTCTTGACTCCTTTCCATGCCACAGTGTCAGACTGTCCAGTATCTTCTCTCTTTCTTGTCCTTTACCCTTTACCCTTCAACCTTTCCTATTGTCACAATATATCCCAGATTTCTTCTTCTCATCTGCCCAAAGAAAGTGGATTGCTTATAATTATTCACAGATCAATTTGCAGTGCAGTGACCAAAAGACATTCATGACAAAAATTGTATTTGTTTTTTTTGCTAAGTTCTTGATTTGTCTGTTTTCACAGATTAGTTTCTATCTGCACAAAAAGGCAGTGGTTTTGGACACACGAAAGAGCAACCCTGGATATCTTATGACAAGTTGCCCTGAAGGAGAAATGTTTGAAAGGCTGCATTATCACTTTAAATCCATGGATGATTTAAACAATTACTGGAAGGATGTAAAAATCATTGCACTGAATTCTAAACTGGGGTCTTACAGTGTTGGTAAGGAAATGGATATAAATGAACAACAATTTATTCAAGTATACTAAGGAAATGTTTGTGAGAGTATTTAAAAAACAAACAAAAAAAGGAGATTACAGTACTCGGAAATCATCGAGGTTTTATTACAGGAAACTGACTAGGCACAATGAAAGTATTACCGAAACACTTGTCTACACCCTGTTTAATATCATTTGTTTTTCAGCATTATCAACTTGGTAATTGAGGCACTTGTCACAGAGTGATAGAAGCTCATCCATCATGGTCATACAGAAGGAATATCTTTGTTGTGTTAGCCAATGATGGCATCATGTTTTATGTCTTATGCATAGGAAAAAAATTAAAATTGTTGAATTAGCTGGGAGCCCAGTTCAGGCTGTTAATGCAGCTACAAATAGATATTTTGCAGCAAGTTCAAGGTTTGTTGTGCTGTGTGTAGTCAAGCATTGTCATGTAGGAGAATCACATCATTTAAAAAAAAAACACTGAGATATTCTCCTGAAGACCTGTCTCAGTTTTCAATGTAGCACAGTAATGATCAGTGTTAACTGTGTATCCATGTTTCCAAAATTCCACTTGTAATACACTTGAGAGGTCTCAAAAGATGGTGTCCAGCATTTTTCCATCTAGTGGTGTCACATTGAACTTCCTCAACCTGGGTGAACTGGGGTGTTTCCACTACGTAATTGATTATTTACTGATGGGGATGAAATAATTGCATCATGTTATGTCACCAGTTGGGACTCAGTACAGAAAGTTGTGTAATATTCTAGGAAACTCCCAACAGCCATAATTCTTACTGCTTTGTTCTTGTTTGTTAACGTGTGAGGTACCAATTTTATACAGACCTAATGATACTGCGACATATCCATCTTGCTGCTCTACACAATGCCCCAGGATAATTTAAGATCAGCTGCCATGTCACAAAGTGACGTCTGTCCATTTGAATCAGTCCCTCGATGATTGCAGTGTTGACTTTTTGTCATAGAGGAATGCATTTGACCATTTCAACGAGGATGTTTACTTGTCACTTTGTCCCTGTCATATTCAGAGCATGGCACATTTGGTAACCTGAAGTCTCAACATTGTTGTACTTTTTCACAAACTATTAATGGATGTTGGCAGCCAACATTTTGCATGCCCACAAAAAAAGTGTATAACTTCTCGCAGTTCAAAGCAAGATTAGTATTCCAAGCATGTTACCATGTTGATCTCTCTCTAATATCATAAGTTGACTCCCTCATGTTCCACACTGTAAAGCTATCCAATAGATAACAGCTAGTGTGAGTGATAATAACAGTAGATGGAAGATACATCAGAGAAATAAAGAACATAATAGCCCAAGCAAAAAGAGTTTCTTTTGGAAAGTGTGTCCTACGATGCTGTAAAATTGATAAAAGAAAGTTAACAAATGAAATACCATTTTTCCTTTTTTTACTTTCATGTTGCTATTGTAATGTTCTCTCATGTTGTTGAACTGGTGCTGCTAAGCTTGTTGCTCATTTTCAGCCAATACCAAATTTATTTCCTTGGCATTATGTACAGTGGGGTTTTCTAGGGTTTTCCTGTGGCTTTTCTGCCATTTCATGATTTGCTGAGTTGGAGTCTTGAGTTCCTGTTTCTTTCCTGAGCATTCCATTCTGGCTCAGCAGGCATTTAAAGAATCCTCACATCTGGTTTTAAGCTTGCAGGGAGAAAGAGCTAGGACTAGCGTACAGTGGTCTCCCTGCCATCCATGGTGGTTTTCCAAAGAGGCAGTGTTAATTAAAACACTGTGCTCTGGTTCTGGTCTCTCCCAAGGAATCTTTACGTCCTGCGCATAGATCCCTCCCAGCTCTCATCATCTATCCACTGAGGGTTTCTCATGCATGCAATTAACCAGGTAAATGCCAGCGTTAAGTCTGGGGTGTGAATGATTCCCCCAAGCTTAGTATGCAGTGCTGGGTTCTCAACATGTTGCACCACGGTAGGAAACATGATGTTGGGCCATTCTGGTGCGGCTGATTGATTCCTAAGTGTTACCTGGGCAACTCAGAAAGTCAGAAGTTGTCTGTTGCTAGGTTGCACCATTGTGGAGGTACTTCAGGGTCTCTTAGTTGAACAATCTAACCCTGGAATTCACTCCACAATCAATGTGAATTCCTATGCATCCCTTTTTTCTCATAAAATTAACATTTACACCACTTTTGCATTTTTTATAATGACTTACATTAGGGACATCTGATAAGAAAGCAGATTAAATCTATTATGTGTATAAGAACTTGGTTACGCTGTTTTCCAGTTTGTATTTTAAATATTATCTCAGTATTGTAGGTATTATACAAGTAGGAAAGTTTGAAATTAATTGTATCTGTAAACATGTCTAGATTGTTCAGGTTAAAATTCCATAGATGTATGTTAAGGCATGAAAGGGACTACCAGTGATAGCCTCCCTCCCTTTCTTTCTCAGGGAATTAGTGCTTTGTTTGTAATAGATGATTACAGTTTTATTGTTCAGAAAAAGCAGTTAATACTGTGTGGATGAATACATGAGTGAAAGATTCATCCCACTGACATTAACTCTTTTACTCCTGAGTTATTTTCCACCCTGTGCCGTAATTTTAGTTTGTGATAGAGTAAAAACAATGCTCAGAGTGTTGTTTTGGCATGGGTGTCAAATCTGACCAACGCTCTGAGCATTGTTCAGGAGTCAAAGAGTGCAAGGGAAGAAACTTCATTAAGAAGATATATAGTCCCACAATCAAACATATCCCAGAGTGGACAAAAGCAGTTGAAGAACTATTACATTAAAAAAAATTCTTGCAGATGATGCCAAGGGTAACCATGGTACTGTGTCTTTACTGGAAGTCATCCAGCCAGCCCCTCTACATGAGGTAAAAGAAGATAATTGGCTACCTGGTGATCAGAGAGGTGCTGGAGGATTTGACAGCTCATTGCATTTGTAAGTGTACTGTTTGTTCTTTCTCCATAAGAAGGGAATGCCTGATGTTGTTTAGAGAAGACTGGTATTTTTTTTTGATAAGTGAATTACTGCATGTTTTCCGCAAAATGAATATTTTAAAGCCTGTGTCATAGTACATTAACTCTTGACTGTCTGGCCAAAAGGTATTTGTTAATGAAAGAGCTTGTAGGCTGCATGAGCAATCATTATGAAGCAATTCACCAAACCACTAATACATTAATCATGTTGAAGTGCTTTGTCATGTAGCACTCAAGGGGTTATCGATATACCAGTGTAAACACACTTTATCTGATTTACATTATGAAGCCAAGTGCGGTTCACTACATTAATGTTCATTAATAAACCCAAGGCTGCACAAGTGATAAAGCTCTGATGGTCAAAATCTTGAAAGCTGAGTAATTGCTTCCCTTAGTCTTTGTTATTTCCCTTGTTACTCCTTATGGAGCTATAGGTCTGTATCCTTCTGTCCGAAATCCTCGGGAACAACTTTGTTTCAGACACTGGATTTTTTTAGCTTCTCAAATGTTGCTTAAATTCACTATAATAGGTTCAGCATCAAGAGCTGGGGTGACCTATTCCCTTCCGTGCTGCCTTTTCCTCCCCTAACTCAAGAGCAAAGTCAGGTACCCATTAACAGCTGGGTAGACTGGAGCGTGACGATACTGTTAATCAAACCTGGTACCTTTGCTGTGAGAGACAAGTGCTCTAACCACTCTGTCAGTAGGACGCCACCAGGATCAGTTTCTTAATTTTGAACAGGAAAGGGAAACAATTTGTAAAGAACAAACAGATAGATGATGAAATGACAACCTTTATTTGACCAGGATGAATACAACAGTCACTGTTGCCTGACCTGCAGTAATTCAGTTTAGTTAATGACAAGAAGATGCCGTATTATATAAGGATAGCAAATGAAGGATTCAGGATAATTGTTGTTTGACTAAGGCTGCTGAGCTTGTTGCTGTTTTGCAGCCAGTGCTATGTTGAAGAGTTTATGCATGTTCTGTAGCTACTGGCTGGTACTTTATAGAGTGCCTGTGACTGCTAGGAAGTCTGGCACTGGTTCTTCTTTCACTGATAGATCCTGATTGTGAGAGTAGCGTGTGTCATATCATTACCATTCAGCTCTCTGTTGAGCATAGGCCTTCAATCAGACTTTCCATCTGTTCAAATTATGGTTTGAGCCACGCTGGTGTAATGGTTACCACACTGTGCTGGCGATCGGGTGATCCAGGTTCAAGCCCGGGCGAGGACATTTGAACAAGTGTCGTCGACCGGGACTTGGACTGGATTAATTCGAGCACTGGCGAAGACATTTGAAGCAGTGTCGTCGACCAGGGACTGGTGCCTCCTGAACCAACCCAGCTCTAAAGGGTACCCTCCGAAGACGGTGAGTATCTGCCTGAATGGCGAGTGGACACCTGTCAGTGTACAGGGAAAAAAGGGATACTCACGTAAAAATCAGTCTCAGGTTAGATATAATAACTGGAGATTCTCGCCTTGAGTAATAGCGAGTGTACGTTAAAAAAAAAAAAAATTATGGTTTGGTACAGTTGCAGCTGTTAGGCCCATGTGAGAGGTTTAACATTTGTTGAGTTTGGTGTGTTCTGTTTTTAATTGGAAGATTATGTTTAATACCCCTAATCTTTACACCCATAAGGTAGAAGAGAAAGGACTAAATAAGTAAGTACCCCTAATCTTTCATTATCTCATCACAGACCCAGGGGTCTCTACACAAAGTACCATTTGTAGTACTTCTCCATATTTACTTTTCAGTCACAGATTCACCAGTTGGATTCCAAAAGAAAGCAGAGGAAAACAAAAGTCTTCCATTGGTGCTCTCAGTTCAGAAAACAAAAATAATGAAGGTAAGAACAATTTTCTAAACACATTCTTGTCTTTATTATTTATGGAAGTCAAGTCACATAACTTTCCAATTGGGGAAACAGTGCAATGAAATTTGCTAACACCTAAGCACCTCTCATCATGTTTGACTATTATTTGAACCAATAACAAAGCAATGCAAAGAGAAGCAAAATGAAAGGTGTTTGCAGTATACATCTCTCTTTGTTTTCATGTCATTGTTTCTGGAGCATCCATACTAACTGCTGTATTTACTTGTTCAACCTGCATGTATAAAAAAAAAAAAAAATTGGTTTAAAAATGTGAATATGTGGCTTACTTGTGGATAAAGTCCTGTGTAGTTGCTTGGATTCTGTGAGGAGACAAAGAAAGACACTACTACTGCTCTGAGGGCATGTTATAAGATGGAACTAATATGAGGTTGTGCATGCGGCTGGCAACCTCATCGTGGAAAACAAATTACTAAATAAACCACTACTACAAGACCACATGAATGTTCTGGCACAGGCTTCCTTGGGACAAGCTGCAGTGTGGTGGCACTATGCTTCATAGGGGGCCAAATGGGAAATGATGGTGCAGATAAGGAAGATAGTGCACACTAATTGTGTTTCTAATGCAGGTCTGTATAGTGCACACTAATTGTGTTTCTAATGCGGGTCTGTATAGTGCACACTAATTGTGTTTCTAATGCAGGTCTGGATAGTGCACACTAATTGTGTTTCTAATGCAGGTCTGGATAGTGCACACTAATTGTGTTTCTAATGCAGGTCTGTATAGTGCACACTAATTGTGTTTCTAATGCAGGTCTGTATAGTGCACACTGTGTTTCTAATGCAGGTCTGTATAGTGCACACTAATTGTGTTTCTAATGCAGGTCTGTATAGTGCACACTAATTGTGTTTCTAATGCAGGTCTGGATAGTGCACACTAATTGTGTTTCTAATGCAGGTCTGTATAGTGCACACTAATTGTGTTTCTAATGCAGGTCTGGATAGTGCACACTAATTGTGTTTCTAATGCAGGTCTGTATCTTTTTATCCAAACACTTGAAAACCAAAATTCCCAGGGTAAGAGAGGTAGAGGTTTGGTTTAGTTTGGTTTTAAGGATTATCTTCATTGCACGTGGACAACTCCATCAGTGCTCCGTTCTCAGGATCTCAAGGAGGATCTCAGCACAGTGCATGAACTCTGTAACACCAGTGTGTGTATATAGGAATCACTCATTCTATAAATATTTTTGTGGTGGGTAGGTTTCCAATTTTTAAATTTTTGCCAAGGGCAGTGGCCTTCCAGATAGCCCTACTCTTAATGATTTCCAACTGCCGTGGGATTTGTTACGTGCACAACATGCACACAGGATGACCTCCTATATTTTTGCCCTTATCCGCGAAGGCTAAGCATCCGATCTCACTACCCAGGAATCCAGGGGGGAGTATGACATCATTTGGACCACTGGTTCTGAAAAAAAGATTTCCATAAATTATATTCCCTCAAGTGGAAATCAAACCCGATACCTCTAGAATTCGAGGAGGACGCCATACGTCTTAGCCACTCAGACCCCCAAGAGGTAGAGGGAGATGAAGGAACACATGGAGAAGAGAACTGGTGACAAACATGAAGGGCAAGAAGACATGGCTCAAAATAAAACCTGGCATACGTTTGTTGACCTCTACACCTCACGGTAGAAAGGTTACGACTAAGTAAGTAATAATTTTGTTGAAGGCATATGCTCCTTGGGGAGCTGAAGGGTGTTGATGATGATGATTTATTGGTCTGATTATCAAATATCATGTTGAGAATCTTGGACCTGATAATATTTCTAAGCTTGGGAAGATAAAAGCAACGTAAGAATGAAATGTCTGCACAAATTCTGTTACATTGCTTACTTCAATCTGCAGTTTATTGGTGTTTTTTTTCTTTCCACTGTCAGATTTGACTTATGGTGGTGAAATTGTGCTTTTGCCAGGTCACAGACAAGATGGACCACTTGCCAAAAAGAGAAAAACTTCACAGGAAGCTCTCCGTAAGTCAAGTTCTAAAGTAGTATATTTGAGGTCTTGTCCACTTCTCCCCTTATTGTTATTGTTGAACACAATCAACATCATTGTACTCTGGGCAAACCCATAGGTGGTCAGTCTCCCTCAGTATATGTTGAAGAGTGTGAATACTAACTTGTTCCTGTAGCTCGCTGGTTGTAAACATGACCCTTTCATACGCCCATCTTTGCTATCCTTATGTTTGATGCCAAATTCCAACAGTCTTAACCTTGATGATTCATCTATTGCAGTGTCATTCTCTAACAGGCAGTCATTAATTGTTCTCAGTATCTCTCCCTTATCTATATCCAGTGTCCCCACTGTGAGTGCTCTTGATGCTAGTCTGTCAGCTCTCTCATTACTGTGTACCCCTGCATGACCAGGACAGTAGATCCACACCAGCTCCTGCAGATTCAAAGCTTCTATGAATGTTTTCATTCCAACCATAGCCATCCATTTTGAACCTTTCAGAGCTTGGACTGAGAGTCTGACACAATGACTGCCTTTGTTAATGAAGTTTCAGTTAGCCACCTTAAGGCTGAATTAGCTCCCTCTACCTCCATTCTCATGCTGGAAGTTGTTATCTTGTAAGCCCCGCTATATTCGGTGATGACTCTGCCCTTTACCCTAGCAGAGAAGCCCCAACCTGATTTCTCACCACGGATCACAGACCCATCTGTATACCCAATGGTATCATTATCCCCGGCATGATCATGTATCAGTTGATTAATTTGCAGTTCTGCTTTCCCATTACCCCAAGCTCTACACTCTCTGCCAAGGCTGATGATGACTTGCTGGTAGTTAATCCAGTTCTCATCTGACTTACTCCATGCTTCCCCTTTGTATATATTTTCAACTGTGATCACCTCCGTGATCGTTGCCTCTGCCTGTGCCATCCATGACATTCCCATCTTTATTCTTGCTCCCTTAATGTCAACTATGTTTCCGTGCTGTTTGTCAATGGTTACTCGCATATAGGCTTTTGCCTGGGCCATCTGTTACGGTAGTTTTATTGATATCGTCTGCTAGAATTGGCAGTGCGCATTTTTGGGGTCCCACCTTATCAGCCAGTCCTATCCTTATCACCATCACATTAAAGTGAATGTTCAGTTTGTTCATTTCTATCCATATTTTAAATGAAAGTACATCATTTTTCAGTTCCTGTAATCACAGCTATGAAGGTTGAAAACGCTAAAGCTTAAAACATATATTTTTTTTTACATAAATAATATGCAGATAACAGAAATTAATATCATTTTTCTTTGTTCTCCTTACTAAGCATGGAGCCACCCCTCTAGCTGGTCCTTTAGCAGGAAGCCTGCCTCGAGCAGTCACATGCTCTTGAAGTGGTGGTTTCATTGGCTATTTGTTTCACATGCCAAGGTTGCTAGCCTCATTCTGAACCTCATGTTAGTTGCCTTGTACAACATGCCAAGGTTGCTAGCCTCATTCTGAACCTCATGTTAGTTGCCTTGTACAACATGCCAAGGTTGCTAGCCTCATTCTGAACCTCATGTTAGTTGCCTTGTACAACATGCCTGAAGGTGCAGTAGTCCTGCTTTGTCTCTTCAGAGACCCATGGGAACTACATGGGACAACAGTAATCAATGGGTATTGAATAAAAGGTGACTATTGTGAGGTTGTGTGTGGGGCTGGCAACCTTGTCATGTAAAATAAATTGCTGCAGACGTCACTTCTGGAAGAGCATTAGTTTTCATGCTGGTTTTCTGCAAGCCGACCAGCTGCAGTGTTGGCACCACGGAGTTGAGATAAATAAATATGTACTTGGACACTTGGGGAGCTAAAGGGTATTGATGGATTGATTGATGGATGAATTGATTGATGAATTGATTGATTGATAGACAAGTATACTCTGGTAAATTCTTATTATAATTTGCAAATTTAATTGGTGGTTAATATTAATTGTTTGTAAAATGTTCATATGTTCACTACAAAATAGCAACACATCATTATCATTGATAGGCACATAGAGAATGTGTGACTTTGATCAAAAGACCGATCAGTTAATTATCTATGGCATATATTGATGTCAACATACATTGCATCATTACTGCAAATGTCATTGTCAGATTGAATCCATTATCTTCTACAGGGTGTTCCACGAAAAAGCGGCCCGATTCACAAAGTAAAAGTAGCCAGATTTGTCAGCATTTTTCAATGTTTACAAATATGTCGGTTATAAAAGGTTCTAAGTAGTACTAGATTGACCTAAATTATTTTCCGTGATTGGACCGTGAGTATTTGAAAACCATCGTGTGTGTTTAAATAAACTGTCTATCACAATGCCGCTTTCACTGCAAGAAAGAATAGCTATTGTTGAGAATTATATCCGTACGGGATCGCTAGGACTACTTGGCCATTCACACTACTTCCGACACAATACGTCAGCATTCCATGACATCACGGGCCGCTTTTTCGTGGAACACCCTGTATTTGTACATGTATTTTGATCATCAAAAGTGAGTCTATTTATGTACTTGTTAAGGGCTCTGTTTTTTTTCAGCTGAGCGTGGAATGTCAAAGTCGTTCAAAAAGAATGTGAAAAAAGGCAAGCAAAAGAGGAGAGCCAAACCTGCCATGGACAAGAAAGAGAAGATAAACAGTAAGTAGGAGGAACACGTAACAAGCCAGTCAGACTTATCTCTAGAGATTTGTCTAGAATTAGTCCAGAGTACTTCTAAAGACCACAGATTAGTGAAAGACTACAGTAGAAATATGAAACTTTTGACAATTTTTAGGTTTATTTTTAACATACATTTATGACATGAAGCTTTGTGGTGAGTAGCAGTTTTTGATCCAGTGCATGGTGTTCTGCTCTGATTTGCCGAGGCGTGGCACTTATAGAAAATAAAAAGCACTATTTAGTAACTTTAGCCGCTAAGTATGAATGAAAATGTCTGCGAATTGATCATCGAGCTAGCTCTTTTTACATCCTTGAATAAGGATGTATTAAAATTTTCTGTACATTGCAGTGAAATTGAGATAAAAAGAACATGCAGACTCAAGTGTTTAAAAAAAACGGTTTGAAGAAAGCAAGATATGTTGTGTTACTTGCAGTAATCAGATTTTGTTAAATTTGTGCTGAAAAGAGTAATAAAATGATAATTTAAATTGTATATTTTAGCTATGGATGATGTGGACAGACAAGCTAAATTGAATATGCGAAGACAGAGGGCATATTTCTCACCCCTTGAAAATGGACTGGTGAGTTTTCTTGTTTATTGTACATCTTGCACACAAGGCAGAATATTTGTGATATGATGTAGCGAACAGAAGTTTCTGACATAGTTAGCATGGATGGAGTGTTTGGAATTAGTGCCAGTAGTTATCTTTATTTTGTGAATCTGTGTTTATGGAGTATTTGTTGGTAGTATCATTATCTTGTTATGTTATAATAGTCAGCACATATCGGGACTCTCTTGACAATGTAGATTTTGTCGACGACCTGGCTCTCCTGTTCTGTAACAATAATTATAATTAGATGCAAGGCAAAAATGAAAATACTAGATGAGAGGTCACAAAAAATTGGTTTTAAAATACACTGGGAGAAAACAAAGATAATGAGAATAAATGCAGAAAACTATAACAATATCACACTTGAAGAAACACCACTACAAGCTGTCTTCTTCTTCTTTGATCCTTAGCCGCCGACCATCAAAGCTGTAGAATTAGATATATACCTTATATATAGAATTATATATACTTTGTTCGGTGTTACGTATTAACTTATAAGTGATTCCGTTTTGGGGTCATGCTTCATAATCATAGAACTGACAATGCTTCTTGTCCATCCTCCCACCCTGAATGAACTTGATGAGCATGTGAAAGTTATATTCCTACCTCCCATGGAGTTTAGTGCTCAGCGTAAGATTGAATTTTTAAGTGTATAACAGAAATATGGCATCAAATACCGTCTTATATTGAAAAAGCGCTAATCAAACAGCATAAGACAGGGGAATTGCTGTATTTAATTGTTGTGTCATTGTCTTATTATGCTCTAATACAGATTTGCTGGAATTAAGTGTCCGTGTAGTATATGTTACCCCGTGTAGTATATGTTGCCCCGTGTAGTATATGTTGCCCCGTGTAGTATGTGTTGCACTGTGTAGTATATGTTGCGCTGTGTAGTATATGTTGCCCCATGTAGTATGTGTTGCCCCGTGTAGTATATGTTGCCCCGTGTAGTATATGTTGCCCCATGTAGTATATGCTGCCCCGTGTAGTTCCCTGGGTTTCTGTAGAGACAAAGATAGAGTAGAATTACTGCACCTTCAGGCATGTTGTACAAGGTGACTAATGTGAGGTTGTGTGTGGGAGTGGCAACCAAAACATTTAAAACAAATTGCCACAGAAACCACTGCTACAAGAGCATGTGAATGTGTGGTGCAGGCTTCCTGCAAGGGGGACCAGATATAGGGTTACCATATAATATAAATCTCAGATCTAAGGGTCTTTTATATTTGGACATGCACCCTAATATAACCGACTAGGTCGAACGGGACGCGCCTCGGCAAAACTTTATTTTTTTAAAAAAAAAGGGTTGCCATCTCGTTCAACGCAAAAAGGAGGACAATGTTAAATGTTTAGTCATGAAAAGGAGGACATTATTATGAAAAAGTAGGGCATTTCAATTAATAAATGACAGTTAACTTATTTTTGACATATCAAACTATAAGTTCATCGAATGACCTTGATTTTGTGTTTATTGATTTATTTCTGATGATAAATGTCTTCTTTAACAAAACTAGATTACTTTTTAAATACATGTCGTTACCCTCTGTCATTATGCACAGTTCCACATAACATTTTGTTATAATTGTCCCAAGTAAATTCAACACATTTCTCTTAGGAAGTCATATTTTATACAAGTGTTAGTCAGATATTTTAAAATTGTTTCTGCTGCTTTATTTAGTATATTCTGCACCTTAATAATTAAGCTGATTTAAGCAAGCAATTGCTTCGATCAGTCTAGATGGATAAACTGTAGATTATCATAAATAGTAAATACACGACAAAAGATAACGCTACATGCCATCCACATGTGACCGAAAAGCGAAGCTGGCTGCTAATGAAGATCGGAACCGGAAACGCAGAGCGAAAAGCAATGATAAAATGTAATATCGGAAGTGGAAACGCTACTCAATTGCCGATGTAATTAGTCGGGTAGCCAACTTCTGAATTCTAAATTTAATGCTACGCTGTTACCAATAGAGAAAATATTTACATGGGGTACCGCCAGAGTGAAGAAAATACGCCCAGTCACTGCTTCTTCTTTCTTCTTTGATCCTTAGCCACCGACCGTCAAAGCAGTCAGTGGCCATCATGCCTAGTGGCGTCTTGTAGGGCAATAACAAATTGATTCCACTTTGCTCGGTCGGTGGCCATCCTTCGTACAGTGCCCCAACTCTGGTTCATTCTTTGCATCTCAGCCTCCACAGTCCTCCGCCAGGTTGTTTTTGGTCGGCCTCTTTTTCGTTTTCCTTCAGGGGTCCAAAGCATAGCTGTTCTTGTGATGGCATCGGGGTCTCTTCTGAGGACATGACCAACCCAGTTCCAGCGTCTGCCAGCTATGATGGTGTGCATGTCCTCTTGCTTGCTACGAGTAAGCAGATCTTGGTTGGGGATGGTATTCGGCCAAAAGATTCGGTGAATTTTTCTTAGGCATGTTGTGTGAAAAGAGGACAATTTCGACATTTCCTTCTCTGTAACTCTCCAGCATTCCACACCATAGAGAAGCACAGAAAGCACACAGCTCTGATATAATCTTAATTTTGTGCTTGTGCTGTATTGGGAGGACTTCCAGATGTTGTTTAGGCTAAAGAAGGCTGTTCTTGCCTTATTCATTCTGATGTTGATGTCTTTGCCTGCCCCGCCGTCTGGTGTTACTATGCTTCCTAGGTATGTGAAGGTATCTGTCTGTACCAATTGCTTATTCCTTACTGATATGGGCTCAGGGTTGCTCACATTGAGCGTCATGACCTCAGACTTCTTTAAATTGATGTTCAAGCCCACCTGCTGGCTAAACTTATTAAGTCTATCCGTTTTTTTCCTGGATGTGTTGATGTGAATGTGCTAGTAGTGCAATGTCATCTGCATATTCCAGATCTTCCAATGTTGAAAATGTTGTCCATCTTATTCCTCTTGGACTGCCCTCTGTTGTCTGGCGCATCACCCAGTCTATGACTGTTAAAAATAGAGTGGTTGATAAGGGGCATCCCTGTCGTACTCCTGTCTTCACCTCAAAGGTTAGGTTGCTCTGCCCAACACTGCACGTAAAGTTTGCATAGAGGCTTTTTATGATTGACACTATGCAGCTTGGAATTCCATAAGCCCTCAGTATTTTCCATAAACTGTCCCTATGTAACCAGTCACTGCAAATGCGGACAAAACAGGGAGTTCACAAAAAATGTGTGTGGACAGTAATTTTTACCCCCAAAATGAGGATGTGTCTGCACAATGAGGACTTATGGTAACCCCTAACCAGATACAGTGGTGGCTCTAGGCTCCATAAGGAGTGCAAGAGAAAATGATGAATGATATTTATAAATTGAGATTTTATTAAGTGCCCAGTAAGATACAAATATGTTGCTAGTTGAGATATTAGTATGTGCCCAGTAAGGTACAGATATGTAGCTAGTTGAGATATAAGTGCCCAGTAAGATACAAATATGTAGCTAGTTGAGATATTAGTATGTGCCCAGTAAGGTACAGATATATAGCTAGTTGAGATATTAGTAAGTGCCCAGTAAGATCTTAATAAGTAGCTAGTAGAGACACTAGTGAGTGCCAAGTAAGATCTTAATAAGTAGCTAGTTGAGATATTAGTAAGTGCCCAGTAAGATCTTAATAAGTAGCTAGTTGAGACACTAGTAAGTGCCCAGTAAAATACAAATAAATAGCTAGTTGAGGCACTAGTAAGTGCCCATTAAGATACTAATAAGTAATTTAGACACTAGTTGGTGTGAAAAAGAAATATAAGTAATTAGCTAGTCGAGACACTAATATGTGCCCAGTAAAATACTAATAAGTAATTGAGGCACTAGTAAGTGCAAACAAAAAAATACTAATAAGTTGCTAGTTGAGACGCTAATAAGTGCCCTGTAAGATAATAAAAATCGTGAGTTGAGTTCTTAAAACAGTGAAGTAAAAATTGCCTATTGTCATATGTGTGTTCTGAAATGTACAGTCTGTTAAAGTTATTAATTACAGGTGTAGTTGTTGAAGCATGTATTTTAATGTTGTACCTTCTCTGTCAGCTTTTGCTCAGTCAGGTTGCAAGTTGCATACTCAGCCCAAGAACAGGTGTTTGTGTCAAGTCAACTGTTATTCGGGACATTTTGCAAGAGCAGTTGCCTGTAAGTACTGTCATCTTATCTAGTAGGTTTTTTAAAACAAAATATGCTGTGTTTTTGTTTTCTTAGGTAGACCTTTGCAATTTTGTTAGTGATAATTTTCAAGAATCAGCAACTGCAGACTAAAATAATCATTTTGTTGAATAAATTAAAAATAGGGCAAACCTGTTTCCATGTGGGGAAGACAAGCAAATAGTAGAACATGTGTTCAAACAATGTTGACTCTATGAGAGGATACATTGTGTGATGATGTCACCATGATACAACGTTAAAATATCTCCAAAATTAACGAAATGTAGGGTTAAAAATAATGCGTAAGATACTAGGAGACATGCTCGCCCATGCCAGCCTTTCCCACCGCCATTTAAAACTAACGAGTTAGAAGTGCAGACGAAATGTTTACCCTTTGTAGACGGGAGAGAACGGAGGAAACAAAAAAGGAAAAATATGACTGAACACGTGTTTGAAGTTCGAACGGCAAAAAGACGCAAGTGGGGGTGAAAGGAAAAAAATTCACGTCCCGAGTTGACATAAAGTAAGGAAATGGACAAGAAAAGGACATTAGCTCTTGATCAAGACAGTCATTTCTTGGACGTTTTTCGATACTTGGTCTTTATTTGAATGCCGCGGCAAAACACATGAGGGAAGGTTCTCGAACAAATTTCAAAAATTTAAACTTGAAAAAAAATATGTTTTTTCTTAATAATAGAGTTATGAAAATAAAACCTAGCTAGTTTGATAGCCCATCTTGAGCAGAGAAATAATATGCTTTCATTTATACAGACGGATAGATAATAAAGAAGATATTGACAAAAGACTGTATTGTTCATATCATACAAGCGAATGCACTGTTAACCCATGTCACTAAAAGTTACCAAAATCTTGGCCTTGAGTCTGCAAACGTAAAAATCGAGCTGTAATTAAAGAGAGGGAATGTGGTGGAGCATTGTAGCTAAAAATAACTTAGGCAGCAGATTCGTGTAGGAAATGCATGTAGAACCAAGTGTGTTTTTATGAAAAAAACAAGTAGAGACAGACGGACTAACAGACCGTAATACATACTTGACTGAGATTTGACTGAAGTGACTTTTGGTTGTTAATTTGAAAGTTAGGGGGGAAGTCGGCGATTGGCCAACGCATTTTATAGTAGCGGGATAGAGAGGTGAAAGTTTGCCATTTGACATAAGTCTGTTCAGAGACGCAGTTTGAATCCATGGTGGTGTTGATTCCATAAGAATATAACTATATAGTGGGACGCCATCATACGGCCAGCAGCTCAGCTGAGTTTTGCTAGCAAACTTTAACTGTGTTCTCAATTCTGAATTCTGGTAAGAATGAACAATATTTATTCTGTATATTTTAATAATTCGAGTGATTGATACTGCCATATCATAAAAATGATTACGACAAGTAAGTGTTCGCTCTAGATCCCCAGCCCTAGATCAGGGTCTAGAGACATACATACAAAGAAAATATATAGGCACGCCTAAATAAAACTATGAAAAAGGATCTAGTGTTGAGATCAGTGGAACATATCACCTATCTTATTTAATAGCAGGAAGCTATTGAACATATCTCAGATGTACTGTAGTCTTGGGGAACTAATACTATGTGAAACCAACTTGGTAAGATGTGCTGTGTGGTCAGAGAGATCTGACCCAGTCTATGTGGTGTTGTTGTTGTGTAGTGTTGTGTGCAGAAGTGGTTCAGGAAGTAGAGTTCTGACACATGACCAATACTTTTGTTTCAGAACTGTGAGTTTCTATTTGGCACCAAAGCGGTGTCAAATGCTGTAGTAATATATACAAGTGTGGACCAGAGCAGTCTATCATTGTGTCAGAGCAGCCGTATATTGCCCCCAGCACGGAGAGGTGGGGCCACAAGACTTTTGTACAGGATCGACGCAGGCGAGATAAGTTATATCTGGCCTGCTGGACTTTCACCAACGACATTTTCAACTAAATTATCCCTAATTCACCATTAAAGAAAGCCATGACATTGGGGAAATTAAACTATATATATTTATTCCTTAAGTCAACGGACAATGTTTGGCAGTCATAGACTGGGAGTGATTACACCATCCCAACAGCATATCTAGTAATAAGTTCTCCTGTGACTATCTTAATATAATTACTATTAACCAGTCATTTGAAATAATTAAGTACACATTTTCCATTTATTATGTCATATGATTTTGCATTCCATTTATGACTCCATAATATTTCTTATGTTCTGACCAACTAAACATTTGGTTCAGAACAAAATAAATTTATCAAAAGATTTAACTTTAAAAAACTAAAATAGCCTGAGTTAGTTCAGTGTGTTATAAATTTTATTAATATTATTAGACTTCTTAATTTGTGTGTGTGTGTGTGTGTAATCTACCACAACACATTACATATCAGTACCCTAGATTTTTAACGTAGCCACATTCATTAGAAAAAAAGATATGTGTGAGGTCGTAAGTGGTAGCAAGAAGGGCCTTCTGTAATTCACATCTACATTTATCTCAGGAGCCTTCACAGCTGACCTCATACATCACACTAGGTGACATCAACCATACAATACCATCAAAATCCACTACACATGTCCTCTAAGAATGTCGACTGCATGGAAGGACTAGATTGACACCATGGCCTTCACCAACCTTGTTGATGAAACAACTGAATGGTGATAATAGAAGACTGAGACAGACTGCCAATGTTTATGGGAGAAATAGATGTCGTTATGTGAGAGTGAACAAAGAAGAATAAGACAAAATTAATACAAAAAGTGCTTTGTAATTATTTTTGTAATTGTCTACTTGTTAAGAAAAACACAGTTGACACAACGCTGTGAAGAATTAACCATAGCAACAGACCTGAATTATTATAAAACAATTACAAGGAATGGAAGGACACTTTAACCTCGTGTCGGCCGAGACATTATCTTGGCGCATTCCTATAGTCAGTAATGACTTAAAGGGACACTACTACTACTACTATTATTGCATATATATGTGTTCTGGTGCCAGACTGTATTGGCCACGCTGTTCCTCTGGATTCACTACCCTCGCGGGTCATGCTGCATAGGCAACAGCTTGACCTCTTTCCCCAAGTGCCCAAACTCGCGTCTGCCGAGACATTGTCTTGGGGGGCGTGTTCCTTTAGTCAATAATGACTGAAAGGGATACTACATTTAGTAAAAAAAAGTATTAGTTCCTGTAGATATAAATAGCAAGTGACTCGTAGCTTTATTTTGTAAGAAAACATTGTGATGTTAAAACTATAAAATTCAAGCTATAAATGAATTTGTGGAGGTGTGTTTGTCGTATTTTCTTCTCCTTCTGTGATCCTACTCCATATAGCTCTGAATTTCATCACTTTCCTGAAGAGCCCCAGCTCAAATCCATGCCTGGGTATTTAAAATAAAAAATGCATTTGTAATATGTGGCCTTATTTCTACTTCGTTCTTTGATTTTGTCACTAATGTTATCTATAACTTATGTTTACAGTAATTTCTGCATTGCCTATGTTTTGGTACCATTGAATTTGAATAGTTTGTTTAAATTGGGTTTTTTCCATTAAAAAAAAATGTTTTTATTTTGTCGAACAGGAATCCAAAGACAAGACTGCAATGTCTGTTAAGGGAAAGATGGCCAGATTGCTGAGGGAGGAAAACTTTCGGGTTCACCTGGTTACTTACATCACCCAAGCACAGAGTGATAAAGTATGTTTTCGGTGATATTTAAAAAAAAAATCAATTGTCATCCCTAGTTTTCATTGTTTGTAACAACCATCAGGATATTCTATCACTTTTGTTATCCATAGTTTTCATAATTTCTAACAATCATCAGGATATTCCATCACTGTTGTTATCCAAAGTGAAAGAATATCCCAATGATTGTTAAAAATTATGAAAACTATGGATAACAAAAGTGACAGAATATCCTGATGATTGTTACAAATGATGAAAACTATGGATAACAAAAATGAAAGAATATCATGATGATTGTTACAAATTATGAAAACTATGGATAACAAAAGTGATAGAATTTCCTGATGATTGTTACAAATTATCAAAGCTATGGATAACAAAAGTGAAAGAATATCCTGATGATTGTTACAAATGATGAAAACTTTGGATAACAAAAGGGAAAGAATATCCTGATTGTCACAGCTTGATTAACAATCTGTGGACTGTCTGTGCCTTGCTGGGAGCAGGTACATAATGTCAGTCGTGTATGAGAGGTAGTCAGTAGAGTGGTCTGAACTTGACAACATGAAACTGCGAGGTCAGCGGGTCAGGGGTGAGTGCAAGGGGAGTTCTGATTGGTGCAGTGAAGAAACGGGGGTCAAGAGAGCGAGGGATGGAGTGGAACACATTCAAGTAATAACCAACACAAGTCATATTCCCAACTCTGTCCAATGTATTCAAATAACTATGGCCACAAAATTACAACAATATATATAGTCAGCGAAGTGTATCACATTCATGAAAATCCCAGATCACAAAATGCATTATATTCACACAAATAAATATCTTCTCGCACTCGACAATTCAAGTCTACCATCCCCATCAAAAAGCTCGTCGCTCTCTTGACCCCCGTTTCTTCTCTGCCCCAATCAGAACTCCCCTTGCATTCACCCCTGACCTGCTGACCTCGCAGTTTCGTGTTGTCAAGTTCAGACCACTCTACTGATTACCTCTCATACACGACTGACATTACGTACCTGCTCACAGCGGAGCACAGACAGTCCACAGCTTGTTAATCAAGCTGTGACAATCAGGATATTCTTTCCCTTTTGTTATCCATAGTTTTCATCATTTGTAACAATCATCAGGATATTCTTTCACTTTTGTTATCCATAGTTTTCATAATTTGTAACAATCATCAGGATATTCTTTCACTTTTGTTATCCATAGTTTTCATAATTTGTAATAATTGTCTGGAAATTATGTCACTCTTATCATCCATAGTTTTAATTTATTTACAAATGTTTTTACCATAGTCAAGATCAAATTGAATATTGTAATATTTACCAATAAAATATTGTCTCATAACATGAACATGACTGTGATAACAACTTTGCTGTTACTTTTCCTCAATCTCAAAATATCATTCATATGTTTTTTTCAGAATAACTTGAAAGTAAATCATTTAGCGGGACATTTTGTTGTGTGCTCAAAACTAATTATATAACATACATTGCTCTATTAAGAATGTGTATTTCATATGTGAAAAGGAAAAAAAAAGTATCCAACATAATTATATGCAATTGTTCTGTTTTGATTTTTTTTTTTTAAATGAGTGCTGCTCTAATGATGTTAAGATTTTCATTCTACCCACCAACTTGTGCTGCTAAGCTTTGTTGGGAGAAGCATTTTTGATTCTTGTATGTGTGTTTATATTGCTTTGGTTTGTGTGATGCTGCACTTCTTCAGAATTTTTTTGACATATTCTGTCCACCTTCCTTTAGAAATCTCTTTGTCCTGTAGCCAGATCTTCGTGTTTTGTTGGCTCATTATGGTCACTGATTTGAGTGCATTATGAGAAATGACTAGTGCTTCTTAAACTATTTCAGTGTCATTCACCTTTGAGTCTTTATCACAGAATTTCATTCACTCACGACTAAATTTCCTTAATGTTTTTGGAAATTTTCGTCTTACTCCCCCTTGTGTATAATTTTATGTATAATTCATTTTGTCACATGAGCAAAAACATAAATTAACTCATTTCAAGTGTTTATTTTATTCAAGTTTTTAAACATCCTAAAAATATGTAAAGAAAATTTGGAGTGACAAACAAAATTAACACAGAAAAATTATTAGAATTTTTCTATTTTACATAAAGTAAAGTTAGTAAACAACAGTCTTAGAACTTAGAATTAGGTTCTTAGAAACAGTGTTTGCTTATTGTGTATGTTTACCACACAAAAAAATGGCAAGCAGTATTCTTCTACACTGGCCGTGTCTGCAGCAGTGGTGGTGTAACTAGCGTTACTGAATCAAACTCACAAAATACTGAAGTCGCTAGAATACAAAATACAGAATATCACTACAAGAAAATGGCACAATCTAACTTTAGATTGCCTAAAAATGGCTTAAATCTCCATAATATAGCTATAATTCATGTTGCTTGATGTCAATAAATACTGGTAGATTGAAGTACAGTAAATATATATAGAATTCTAGTTCTAGCAGAAAAGTTGCTTAACTGGAAACAGGAAGTAAAGTCAACAGTTGCCTTCGGCGAACATCCATTTTGCCATTTATAAATTTATGACCCATTAGCTCATCTAATCTCCCCTAAAAGATTATATTACAGGAAATTTGGCCAATATTCTGGTACTTTGAAGTTAGAAAACCATAGGTAGAAAGAAAAAACATATCAAATTTCCAGCTCCACTGCCATTGAGAAGCAAATAGAGTTTACTAACCACTTAGATGGAGATGCCTTTTTTAAGTGTAGAAAAAAATATAAATATCTGAATAAATTAAGTCAATCACCCTTCATGTTCTATTCACCTTCATTCACCCCTTTAGTTTCATTCACCCCCAAAATAATTTCATTCACACTTGGGTGAACCATTCACCAGTTTAAGAAGCACTGAACTAGACAATTTTCTTTTCTGTTACTCTGTTTAACTGATTCATTCATTCAATTCCTTTTTATTTGCTCCTTACAGAGCTGGGAGCCATTGTTGCCCTTGCAGGAAGCCTGCTGCAAAACCTCCATTCTCTTGTAGTGGTTTTTTTCTGTGTCAGTTAGTTTTCCTTTTCCGGGCACGCTCGTCTGCTCGCAGGCAGCAAAAGTGTTATCACTTCGATGCCTTTAGGGAAGTACCTAGGTTTTATTTTTATATTTATTTAGGTTCTTATATGTCTTGTCTAGCCTTCACTTTCTTTCCTTTCCCTGACGAAGGCCTTGTGGCCGTCATGTTGGCTATTTTCTTTGTCTTTTGTCCTCATAAGACGAATCACCTTTTTTCGATTTTTTTTTCACACCCATCCATTTGTTTTTCATGATGAGGTTGCCAGCCCCATGCCTGAGGGAGCAGGAGAACAGTAGGCCCATTCTTTCATTGCCTCCTCAGAGACTTCTGGGAACTATCTGGAGCAGAAGTGGCACTGATACATATGGTGTCATGAAGGATTTATGTCTAGTTTAGAATAAATGTCTCCATAATTTTAAAAAAGTGTTAATAAAAACATTTGTCTGTGTTGTTGAAGAAACTAATGGAAAAGTACAAGGAGAAAAGGGGAACCATCCATAGCCCAGAGATGGAGAAACAATTTCGTCAGCTGCACCAAGATCTGTGGAAGAAATTCAGGTCAGTTGAATTAAGAGCTGTGTTTGTAATTGTTAAGTTCAAAGGTCATTACAAATGTGTAACTGTATATTTGGGAACTTGTTATTCATCATCAACAACATCATCAACATCATCATCATCATCATTATCATCATTAACATCATCAACATCATCATCATCATCAAAATGATCATCATCAACATTATCATCAACATCACCATCATCAACATCAACATCAACATCATCATCATCAACATCATCATCAACATCATCATCAACATCAACAACATCATCATCATCATCATCATCATCATCATCATCATCATCAACAACATCATCATCATCATCATCAACATCATCAACATCATCATCATCATCATCATCATCATTATTGCTCTTCAGCTCCCCAAGAAGAAATGGCCTTTGACAAACTTATACCACGTTCTCCTGTCCTGTACCATCAGCTCAGGATCTTTCCATGTTTTCCTCTTCCCTTTTGTTTCCATCTCCAGTTCTCTTCTCCGCGTGTTTTTTGGTCAGAAAGTGCTTACTAGTTAATTTTGGTTATCAGGTGTATTGTGATGTCAAATGGATGGAAGTTAAGGTGTTATAATTTCTAGATGGAAGCTTAGTTTTAATGGTAGGTTGGATTGTTTTTCACTCTTCCCATAACATTGCTGTTTCTTTGTAGACCGAATAACAGAGCTGCTAATCTTTTGTTGGCAGATGCTGAATAAAGAAAATACAAAACCTGAATTGATTATAAGCACTCATTTAAAGATTTAAAAAAAAATTTTCTGAGGGTATAATATCTCAGTTTATTTCTTGGTGTAGTCGTAAGTTTTCTTGGTGTAGTCGTATGTTTTCTTGGTGTAGTCGTATGTTTTCTTGGTGTAGTCATAAGTTTTCTTGGTGTAGTCATAAGTTTTCTTGGTGTAGTCGTAAGTTTTCTTGGTGTAGTCGTAAGTTTCAAAGAAGAAGATGAAAAACATTTGCACTTTTCTTCTACACCATGCTGCCTGAATTGTTTATCTGTTTTCTGAATTGCTAAAGATTTTGGTTACACTTCAAGCAATATCTTTTTTCTTCATTGACTCTGATCACTGGTCTATTTCTTACTTTCATTGTGGTGATTCATTAAAATATTTGGGAAACACAAGTGGCTTATGTCAGTGTTTCTTTCTAGTGATCCATGGGTCCACAGGCAATACTAAGGGACCCAGGCATAACCATAATTCATTTTGATATGATACTATGTCTGAATAAGTAAGTGACTATGGTGTGACTTACTCCACTGTACACGTATAGTCGTATGCCCGCTTTTTTTTTTAAGGTGATGGTTTAGTGTCAATATGTGATCCTGTTAGCATATCAGTTTCTCATCACACAGGATCTCAGCAAACAAATTATTATTGTGACATCAGTACATCACATTAATAAAAACTTATCTGTTATAATAAGTTAAATGGACAATAGAAATACTTACTAATGTATTTTTTTTAGAAAATAAAACGTATATGAAATTTAATTCATAATTATTTTTACAAATAATTAAACACCAACAAAACAAAGAGTATGTTGTAGGAACTCTGCTGTCAATTTTACATTACAATTTCGAGCTTGATAATTTTGATGCATAATTTTATTATGTATACTTAGGTTACTTTTTTAGTTTTGTTATATTTCATATAGAGCACAAAACAAATGTCTATTTTAGAGAGAAAATAAACACCTATGCAGGCCACCAAGAACCACTTTTGTCAGTAGTGAAACGCCGAAAGCTTGCCTGGTTTGGGCATGTAACTCGTCATGACTCCCTTTCGAAAACGATCCTCCAGGGAACAGTCGAAGGTAAACAGAGAAGAGGAAGGCAAAGAAAATCCTGGGCTGATAACATCAAAGAATGGGCAGAGCACGGTTTTTCCACACTTGTACGCATTGCTGAGGATAGAGAGCAGTGGAGGACCCTGTCTGCTGATGCTTCCACCATGGCACCCCTACGACCCATGACGGGTTGCGGGTTGAGATGATGATATTTCATCAGCTGATTTTTTGGGCATGTCAAATAAACAATTGAGCAGAACAATAATTTCCCCTCTTCAATTCATTCATTACCGTCAGCACCCCAAGGACCGTCAGCACCCCCCAAGGACCGTCAGCACCCCAAGGACTGTCAGCACCCCCCAAGGACCGTCAGCACCCCCCAAGGACCGTCAGCACCCTCCAAGGACTGTCAGCACCCCCCCAAGGAACACGTCTTAAAAAAATTTCAGGTCTTTCCATGTCTCCCTCATTATTGTTATTTCTGTCTCCAGTTCTCTTCTCCGTGTGTTTTTCTGTCTTCTTTTACTTCTTTTATGCTGCGGATTCCAGAACAAGGACTGCCTCTTAACGCTATCAACAGGTTTCCTCAATATATGCTCAATCCATCGCCAGCATCGTCTTCTGATCTCTTGTTTCACCGGCACTTGCTCTGGTTTGTATCATCAGCTCCATTCTCTTATCTTTCCAAAAATATATTTCATCAGCTAACTAATATATTTTGTGGGATGTCACAAAAAACAAATCTAGCAGAACAATAACTGTTCCCTTCTTTGCTCTCTTCTTCTTCTTCTGCGTTCGGTTTGTAGTCATGCTAAATCTGCAGGCCTGTCGCCAGGACGAAGTCCACAGTCTTTTCCAGGTCGGCGCGGCAGCCCCATAGCTTCTGCTGGAGCTCATCACCTTTTGGCCAGGTCGCACGTCGCAATTTATCATGGGTTGGACAGTTCTGGAGAATGTGTTCTGGAGTCTGGATATCAGTTCCACAAGGGCATTCATTCGTGTGGGATATCTTGAGGCGATAGAGATGTCCAAGTAATCTGCAGTGACCAGTTCTCAGGCGGAAAATTGTCGTCTGTTGGTGTCTGTTTAGGTGGTGGATTGGGTCATCTCTGCTGTATATATCCCCTTCCTCCTTCCACTGATTTTTGTACTTGTTGTGGATGATGGTTTTTGCTTCCCGATAGGGCAATGGGTGGCTGTATTGTTCCATTTTACTGCCACTTCTTGATAGAGCATCTGCTTTCTCATTACCAGCGATTCCACAATGGGCAGGTAACCACTGAAGGGCAATGGTTGATGACCTTTGGATGATGTTAAGCTCAGATCTGATCTCATTCATCATGTTATCATTTCTGGTGTTTTGTATTGATTCAAGTAATGATCTGCAGTCAGTGAAGATTACTATCTTGGCTTGTGGCTGCTGTTCAGGTCTGGTGAGGATCTTCAGGGCTTGCAGTAGTGCCATAGCTTCTGCCCTAAACTTGGAGGAGATCTTTCCAGTTGGGAAGGCCTTTCGGATGATCTTTCCATTTAGGAATCTTATAAAAATGCCTCCTCCACCGTTCTTTACTGCCCCCTCAGCAGATCCATCTGTGTATGCATGTGTCTACTCCTTCGAGTTGTACTTTTCTTCAATCATTTCTTGAGCCAAAGTTTTTAGTTGTTGAGGGGTCAGGTGGCCTTTCTTTTTTATTTCAGGGACTTCTGTGATGATAGATATATTTCCATGGCAGTCGTCTGGCTCCTCGTAATCAATTAACATTTCAATCTCAGTAGATCGATTTGGGAGGAGGTCTTCATGGCATCGATGCAGATGTTTGGAGATGTTTAGGAAGCTGGTTCTTTTCAGCCTGTTCTTTGTCACACTATGGAGTTTGGCATGCATTGGATGACTTGGCATTCGTAGAAGCTTCTCACTGTGAGTGAATACCTTTTCCTCACGTCTGTCATCAAGAGAGCGGATGTTGGTGTATCGCTCCATTGCCTGGATTGGAGAAGTCTTCATCCCTCCAGTGATTAGTCTAAGGCCTGAATTTTGCACTTTCCCTAGACATTCTGTGTTTGTTTTAGATGCTGTGGCCCAGGCTGACATGCCATATTCAAGTACAGGTCTGACTGTGCCTGTATAGACTTTTTTAAGTATGTTGGTATTTGCCCCCCAACTTGTGCCAGCCAGTTTCTTCATAATAGAGAGCTTTCTTATTGCTCTCTGTTCTACTGCTTTTATGTGCGGCTTCCAGGTGAGTCTCTTATCCAACTTGACTCCTAGGTATGTTGGGTTTTCCTCGATTGGAAGTTCACTTCCATTTAGCTGCAGTTTGATCGTTTCTCGGCAATTTGACAGAGAGAAGCAGGTTGCTACTGTCTTGGAGAGGTTTATCTGTACTCCCCAATCTGATGCCCATTTACCGATGGTATTTAGTGCTGCTTGCATCCTGAACTTCGCAGTAGGCAAATGTTCAGCAGCACACCAGGCAGCAAAATCGTCAGCATGAAGAGCCCTGGAGATATGCCCGGACAGTTTCTCTGCAATATCATTTATATATATGATAAAAAGTGTGGGGGAGATAACTCCTCCTTGTGGCACACCCTGTTGTAGAGTGACGCGATGGCTCAGTTTCCCGTCAAGTTTTACTCTTGCTGTGCGGTATCGAAGAAAGTTCCGTATCCAGTTGAGCATTCTCCCTTCAATTTTGCTGTTGAGCATCTTAAGGAGGAGTCCTTCTTTCCATACCTTATCAAAGGCTTTTGTCAAGTCTACAAAAACCGCCAGCACTTTCTTTTTCTCCTGAAAGGCATTTTCTACTTCCTGGGCTAGATATACTAGTTGGTCTTCGGTGCTGCGATTTTTCCTAAATGCTGACTGTGTATTATCAAGCAGATGGTTTTTTTCCAGATGTTTCAGTAATCTTGAGTTCACCATTCTTTCCATTACCTTACCCAGACAGCTCAGTAGGCTAACAGGTCGGTAGCTGGACTTGCTTGTTTTCTCCTTTTGTTTCTTTCTGATGGGAACAATGATTGCTTCTCGCCATTGATCTGGAAATTTTCCAGTACTCCATGATTGATTGAAGGTTAGGAGGAGCTTGTGCCTGGCTACAGGTCCAAGGTTCTTGATCATATCATTTGTGATGCCATCTTTTCCTGGAGATTTTCTGTTCTTTAGTTTTGTTATGGCAGCACTGAGTTCTCTCATAGTAAGGGGTGACTTCATGCAGATATCTGGGTTTTGGTGCTTCAGTTTTTCTTTTACTTCCTTACGTACTTCTTGGATACGTGCATGTGGAAGTGATGTGGTGCTTTCTTCCTTGTAGAAATCTGCCAGGATGTTTGCTGCCATCTTTCCTGTGTGGTATTTTTCATTTTCCTTGATGACAGTCTTACAGTAGCTGGTTGTTGTTTCTTCATTTAGTACTCTTTTCAGATTCCATAGCTTGCTTGAATCCTTTTCCATCCTTCTTTGCTAATTAAGGATATATTTCATCAGCCATGGGATTAGTGTGTGTGTGCTGTCACAAAAAAAACAATCTGTCACTTCTTAGCTCATCAAAAATATCTGTCTTCAGCCGGGTAATGTATTTTTATGTGATGTCACAAAGAAACAGGCTAGCAGAAGAATAATTGTTCCCTTCTTTGATCACTAAAGATATATTTCAATACGTATGTTTTGGACCGCCAGAAAGAAACAATCAATGAGAATAATTATTGTTCCCTTCATAACTCACCAGAAATGTATTTCATCATCTGAGTAATATATTTTTGTGTGGTGTCACAAAGAGTAATCTGGTAGAATAATTATTCCCATCTAAGCTCAGCAAAGGTTTGGTTTTAAGGACTATCTTCATTTCACACGGACAGTTCCATCAGTGCTCCAATCTCCTCCATTAGATCACACAAGGAGGATGTCAGCAC
Source organism: Oreohelix idahoensis (assembly GCA_024509875.1). Classification (NCBI taxonomy): domain Eukaryota; kingdom Metazoa; phylum Mollusca; class Gastropoda; order Stylommatophora; family Oreohelicidae; genus Oreohelix; species Oreohelix idahoensis. The sequence continues at coordinate 134,731 of JAMPIV010004309.1, forward strand.
AGTGCATGAACTCCATAGCACCAGTGAAAATCACTGAGTGTGTATAGGAATCACATATTCTATAAATATTTGTGTGGTGGGTAGGTTTCTAATTTTTAAATTTTGCCAGGGCAGTTGCCGTATGGCCTACTCTTTACAATTTCCAACTGACGAGGGATTTTTAAGGTGCGCAACTTGCATACAGGACCTCCTAGTTTTTCGCCCTTATCCAAGAATGCTAGGCATCCGATCTAACTACCCAGGAGACCAGGGGGGGAGTATGACATTATTAGTACCACTGGTTTTGAAGAAAAAAAATTTTCATAAATTATATTCCCTCTACTAGGTATCGAACCCAGTACGTTTAGAATTGTCTCCATACCTCTGAGACATTCCAACCCCCTCAGCAAAGGTATATTTCATCAGCCAAGTAATATATTTTGGTTTGCTGTCACACAGAAACAATCTAGTTGAGCAATAATTGTTTCCTTCTTAGCTCACCAAAGAGTTCTCAAACCATGCCCCTTCCTGCCTCTGTTGTTGAGCTAATGAACCAGTATGAGGTGAAAAATACAAGGGACATTTTATACAAGAACCCCAAAATGTCTAAGGATGTCCTTTGTGAGGATGATGTCAAAGAAATTGTTGTATGGGAACTTCTTGAGGTAAGGTTGTTTTTGAATCTGCACAGTGAGATAAGATTGTGTTATGTCTGTGTGCTGAGCTAAGACTATTTGAAAAAAAACAGGTGTGTTGCACTGTGTTGTATCTATACACAAATTCGTATGTGTTAAGGGTATCAGTTACAAAGTCAGAAAGAGAACATGATAGATAAGGCACATACTGAGAGTGAATAAAAACATAGAACATCTCATGGCCTTGCACTATGTAGTTCCTGGGGGTGTCTGAGCTGAAAGGGAGATAATAGACCTACTGCTCCCTCAGTGGGAGCCGCGGTAGCATAGTGGTTAGTGCACTGGCTTTCTAGCGCAGTGGTCTATGGTTCGATCCCCAGATGAGGTGGGAATTTTTTAGGCCACAAACGGCTCCTGGGTCAACCCAGCCCCAAATGGGTACCAGAGCAACTCTGGGAAGGTTAAGGCGGCCGGCGTGATGCCAACCACATCACCCCTAGTGTGCCGATAGTCAAGATAATATGGGCCTAACACCATATTCCCAATATGCCTCAATGGGTGTGTAACGGGTTCCTTTACTTTTTTACTCCCTCAGTAAGAGGTGAATGGTATGAGGTTCTGGCGTGGGCCTGAGAACCTGATCATATAAAAACATTGCCACAGAAACCACCGCTGTAAGAGCTCATGAATGCTGTGGTGCAGGCTTCCTGCAAGGGGACTAACTGCAACGGTGTTTCCTGACTCCATAAGGAGGAGAATGGGAATGGTGATGTTATTCATGAATTGTAATGCTACCTGCTCCAGAGACAGACAGTTGTTGAGGGCATTGATCATCATTGCCGCTAGACTTGATACATGATGATGGTGTTGAGAATATTACGTGAATCACAATGTTACCTTCCACGCTTGTGATTGTTCAAGCCTAAAATATTTCTTGTAAAATCAGCGTCTGTATTAGAGCTTATTGAAGCAACCAATGGAGTGGTGTTTTTACTGTAACACCAGTCAAATTTTTATTTATAAAATCTTTTTTTTTTTTTGTTCGCTTTAATATTTTAGAAGACAATATGTTTGCCTGAATCGTTCCAGAGCTTTCTTCATCTGACGAAACCATTGTCAAGTGCAGAAGTGTATTATACTTTGTCACGTTTCCCTGATGAAATCATCCACAAGGCTTTCACTGGCTTAAAGACTTGTGGTGTTTTGGTACAGATGAAGGTATGAGCTGTTCATATAGCAAAGATCCTATAATTAATCATCGTGTGTCTTATGTTATCTGGTCTATGATCTCTGTTCCTGTCTTTCTTCAACTCTTGTACTGTCGATCAACACTGTTAACTAGCTGTGCCTGTTTATTGTCAAATTATGTTTTTCTGTTCCTGCTTTCTCACCATCAACAATTTTTCTGATCCATCTAGTCCAACCAGTGCAGTTGTTACTTTCATTGTTTTTCTTTTTGCACATAATATTAGTTTGAAGATGTCAGAAATTATAAACTGTAACCAGAAACATATTCAGAATCCTCATCCATTTTCCTTTTTAAATATATATAACATGACTATAATTTGTTAAAAAAACTTTTGAAAATAACTGACATTTATATGGTAATAGTATATGAAAAACCTGTGCCGCAGAAAATTTGTGACAAAAGAGTGTCTTTCCTTTTCTTGAAGCCAATTGAAAAGTAGTTAGAGTATAAACTTGAGCCATATGTATTTTATTTCCAAAATGAATGTAGTTTACAAATATTTGTATCTTGGATAACATAAATGATGCATTAGCTATCTTGAGTGGGTAATTCTGATATGTTTTTATTTTTTATTTTTTTTTGTAAAATTTATTTTCCCAGTCTCAAACTACTTTATACTCATAAATTTTTTTTTTTAAATTATAAACTGAACATATTCAGAATCCTCATCCATTTTCCTTTTTAAATATGTATAACATGACTATATTTGTTAAAATTTATGAAATATCATAAAACTAGAAACTGAACATATTCAAATCCTCACCCATTAATATATAAACTGACACTTATATGTTAATAATATATGAAAAACCTGTGCCGCAGAAAATTTGTGACAAAAGAGTGTCTTTCCTTTTCTTGAAGCCAATTGAAAAGTAGTTAGAGTATAAACTTGAGCCATATGTATTTTATTTCCAAAATGAATGTAGTTTACAAATATTTGTATCTTGGATAACATAAATGATGCATTAGCTATCTTGAGTGGGTAATTCTGATATGTTTTTATTTTTTTTATTTTTTTGTCAAATTTATTTTCCCAGTCTCCAACTATTTTATACTCATAAAAATTTTTTTAAAATTATAAACTGAACATATTCAGAATCCTCATCCATTTTCCTTTTTAAATATATATAACATGACTATATTTGTTAAAAACTTTGAAATAACTGACACTTACATGGTAACACTATATGAAAAATCTGAGTCTCAAAAAATTCCTTGCGTAAAACATGGGAAAACCCCTACGTCCTGAAAGAGTTAATTGCCCTTAGTATCTCTCCCTTATCCATGTCCAGTGTCCCCACTATGGGTGCTCTCGAGGACAGTCTGTCAGCTCTCTCATTGCCACGTACCCATGTATGACCAGGACAGTAGATCCACACTAGTTCTTGAAGGCTTGAGGGTTCTATTGATGTTTTCCATTCCTGCCGCAGCCATCCATTCTGAACTTTCCGAAGCATGGCTTGAGAGTCTGACAATTTAACTGCCCTGGTTGATGGAGTTTCAGACAGCCACCTCAGTGCTGCAGTAACTGCCTCTACCTCCATTCTAATGCTGGAGGTTGTTGTCATGTAGGCTCCACTCTGTTCAGCAATGACCCTGCCCTTTATTCTCACAGAGAAGCCCCATCCTGGTTTCTCACCATGCACTACAGATTCATCAGTGTACACAATGGCATTATCATCCCCAGCATGATCACTTAACAGCTGATTATATTCAGCTCTGCTTTCCATTGCAGTAAGATCTGCGCTCTCTGCCAAGCCTAATGATGACCTGCTGGTAGTTTATCCAGTTCTCCCCTGACTTACTCCACTCTTCCCCTTTGGATATATTTTCAACCCTGGTCACCTGACGAATCATAGCCTCTGCCTGTGCCATCCATGACATCCCCCTCTTTATTCTTGCTCCTTTGATGTAAGCTACGTTCCCATATAGGGGGTGTCTTTTGTCAGTGGTTACCCGCATATAGGCCTGGGCCAAAGCATATCTGGATCTAATCAACAGCAATCCGAGCATGTATCTCATTGTCACAATGAGGGTTTCACGCGTACAGCCCAAAACTAGTCGCATCTCTTCATTTTGAATGCATTCCAGTCATTCACATTGTGACACTGACAGCGTGAGTATTCCTAGCCCATACTCAATTATTGAAATCACAGGCTGATGATACAGGAAAAACAGTAGTCTCTGTTCCAAGTGCGCAGCAGCCATTGTTTGGGTTTGGGTTAGGGTTAGATCAGTATGATCAGTTCGACATGATACTTGAATGATAGCCCACGATCAAACGTAACTCCCAGATACTTCAGCTTGTCTTGCCTTTCAATGTTCTGCCCATTGAAAGTGATGTCTGGAAGGTCTGCTTTGACTATGGAGTTGTTCAAAGAGCACCACATCACACAGGCCTTGTTGGGATTGACCTTTGATCCACTTTCCTCGCACCATTAAGAAACCACCTGTAGTGTCTCTTGTATACCTTGGACCATTTCCTGTCTGTCTGAGCCAGTTCTGTACATGAGTATGTCATCTGCGAAAGTTAATGTTCGTCCCAGTCCTGTTGGTTGAAAGGTTGCTACTTTTGCTGTGTAGATGTTAAACAGCACTGGTGATAGTGGAGAACCCTGGGGTAGTCCCAGGCAAATGCGCGTTGGTTCCGATGTCCAAGTTCCCAAGCGAAATGCAACTGATCTCTCCATTAAGGCAGCTGCTATCCACCTTATTATCCAAGGGTTTACACCACATGCCAATATACAGTCTATTCGGGTTGCAAAGTCCACACTGTTATAAGCATCCTGTACGTCAGTTGCGACAGCCACCGTTTCTCTTTTACACTGGAATCCCTCGTACACATCATATGCAAAAGTTCCAGAGTTACCCTATGTTGTTTTCATAGGCCTATAGCTACCCTGGGTATCAGGAAGGATGTGTGCATTTTCGTGGTGGCTCATTACTTGTCATGCAACTATTTTTTCAAGTAATTTACCATAGACATTCTGTAGTTTGATAATTCGATAGCTGCTGAGCAGTGTGCGGTCTTAGCCAGGTTTAGGAAGTGGCCAAAGGTAACTGTTTAGCCAGTCTTCCGGCACCTCAGCATTCTGTATGCTGGTATTGAAATAACTCACCATATTGTAGGTGTTAATACATCTAATTAGGACACATTAGTTACATGGCTAAGTGATTGTTTTTACTTTCTATATTTGATTCCGCGGTCTTGAGACTCATAATTATCATCATTATATTTTACAGACATTTTGCTTACTCAACAATAATAATTTATTAATTGTTGTTGTTGTCTCCTTATGTTCCTTCTCCAGTTTGTTCTGTAGTTATTGACAAAAGCTCCTCATTGTGGATTATTTGTTTATGTTTCCATTCCCCCTTGCTATTCATGCTCCATTCTTTTAGTTTGTCTTTTTAAAGTATTCGTTTTCCTTCTGTTTCCTTCTTTCTTTCCCTTTAGAAGATTCAGAACATTATCATCATTCTTTTTCATTCCACAGAGGAGTATAGGGTAGCTGTTGTTGCTATTCACTGATTTCTATTGTTTGGCCACTTTTTTAGTTCTGCTCTGCTCATAAAGTCTTCTTCTGCGGTTCTTCTGTAGGATGTAGGCCTCGTAGACCACCGTCTCTTCTGTTGATCTTATGTAGGGTCTGTTAGAACATTTACTCTTTTGTTGATCTTATGTAGGGTCGGTTAGAACATTTACTCTTCTGTTGATCTTATGTAGGGTCTGTTAGAACATTTTACTCTTTTGTTGATCTTATAAATGGTCTGTTAGAACATTTACTCTTCTGTTGATCTTATAAAGGGTCTGTTAGAACATTTTACTCTTTTTTGATCTTCTGTAGGGTCTGTTAGAACATTTACTCTTCTGTTGATCTTCTGTAGGGTCTGTTAGAACATTTACTCTTTTGTTGATCTTATAAAGGGTCTGTTAGAACATTTACTCTTCTGTTGATCTTATAAAGGGTCTGTTAGAACATTTTACTCTTCTATTGATCTTATAAAGGGTTTGTTAGAACATTTTACTCTTTTGTTGATCTTCTATATGGTCTGTTTGACCACTTTACTGTTCTGCAGAATCAGTTACACCATCTTACTCATCTGCTGTTCTACTACAGGATTTATTAGACTACCCTACTCTTCCACCCCCTGTGACCACAGTAAATGTAAATGTTTGTTTCAACTATTGGTGTTTGGTAGCAGATATACTTTCAGCTTTATGATTTTAAGTATTATAAAACTCTGCTCAAGAGAATTTCAAAGGAGGCTATCTGATCATCAGAAGCATTCTGCTAGAGAAATGTTTCAGCCCTTTATCTTGTTGATGTCCTTTGGGGTAGGCCCATCTGGCTCATGACTCCCAGATGTTATCCTACTTGTGTCTTACTGCCTGCTCTGGGAATTGAACAGTGACCTTGTTTGCAATAATTAAACTGGCTCTTCTGCGATCTAGAGGCAGTTGTGAAGATTTTGTTGTACATAAACTTACTGTCCTGAATTCCATTGCCCGTTGTGGTTGTCTACAGCCAGCATAAGATCTTTTTAGCAGTTTTCATTATTTCAGGAATGTTTTTATTTCATTTTTTTTTCTATCCATGAATTCCATTGCTCTTAGTTGTTTAACTGTCTGTTATAATTGTCTAGTTTTTTTTTTCTATGTGTGAATGAATATATTGGCTATGTCAGGGCTTCCAAATGGTGTACTGTGACAGCTGATACATTGCTGAAACACACCCACTCCTTTTTAAAAAAAAAATTTTGCTAATAGATTATTAATAATTTGACTTAAAATACTATGTTAAAAAATTTCACAGGTCTGGTAAAGTATATTGCCAGTATATTTAAAAAGGAAAAAAAAAAAGAAAGAGAAAAAAAGGGGTTGGAACCTATTTTTTAACTGATGTCTTTCACAAATTTATATGGAGACATATTAAAGTACAAGGTACATAATGCATTAATCCATCAATCCATCCTTGTAGTCTCTTATCTTTCTTTAATCCTTTTTTCCATACACCTTTAAACTCTTGTGGTCATTATTTCATCTCCCATCTTAATATTCATCTAGCCAATCTTCCACCCATGTAGTGATTTATTACTCTATTCTTTCTTCACATTTCTGTTCAAACACCTATTTCACCAGAATCCCATTTAACTTATTTCTACTACACTTATCTAAAAAGTGATGTTTTTGGCCTGTTACGTCCATGTATGTTTTCTCCAAGTCCAGTCCTCTCATCTGTTTTATGTTATGTGCAGAAACAAGAGAAAGACAGGTGTCAGATTGTGAACAGAAGTGCATTACTCAACAATCATAAAAGCACACTAAGGTAAGTGTATTTATTTCTCTACTGCCTGTTCCTCTTCTTCTTCCCTCTGCATGTTATTACAGAAGAAAACAAAATGTGCTAGAAAGAAGTAAATAGTTCTCTGTGCGTATATGTGTGTTTGTCACCCACACACACATACACCAACACCAGAGAGGGAGAAAAAGAAAAAGTAAGCTACTTAATACATCATTCAGAGAGTGATAAATAACAGGGACAGAGAGAGCAAGCTCGCTGCATTGTGCTTACATTGTTTCATTAAAGTGCATTGAAATGAATTTTATTCTGGTTAAGGTAACAAGGTGGGTGAAATATTTTGAGTTTTTAATCCTTTTCTTCATTGGTTACCCTAGTAAAATAAAGTTTAAATGCATATCTAAATGTTTTTTGAGAAGTGAACATTATACGCTAACATCCTGACTTTAAGGAAGCTCTTTGTTTTGTAAAAATATCAGAATCTCAGATTTCATTTGTCAGTTAGCTCATGGACTTTCCATACATTTTTTAAATCTGGCCAGCCATTGGCTGATTTTATTATGTTGTCACGCCTTCTTTGTAGTAAAGACGTTGAAGTGGAAGGAACACCTACATATAATTAAGGCACGAAAAGACAGTTTCTGCTGTTTATCTTGTTCATGTTCATAATTTGTAATCTCTAAAGCTGATTGTAACCCGGAGATCACTTATGATAACATGTTTACAAGTTCATGCTGTTGTGTATCCAACAGACACAGAGATGCAATGAAGGCCCGGTATCCAGTGGACTTATTCTGGAATCTAAAAGGACAAATCGAGGCCTTGGTCAATATTAAACCAACAGGAGCAGCCTCATCTATGTCCGGCAGTGGTGAGATGAACGCAGCATTCCAGGACACTCTGGGGCAGTCAGAACAAACAGAAAGATCATCAGAGAATGAGAATACTGTCATGGACACTGAAGTCACAGGGCTGGGAGCAGAGATTGGTCCCTCCACTTCAGGTCAGAGAAATGAAATGAATTCTGTTCAGCGTATTCAGCAAGATTGTAACCATGATGCTGATGATGAGGTTGAGGAAGCTGCTTACAGAAGCCTTGACATCAAAAAGTTCCAGGGAGGGTCAGTGCTGACACTTTTGTCACTCACAAATATGGGTCTGGTAAGTTCTACCCTCAAAAAATGTTCTATAGATCTTATGTTCTACCCTGAAAACATAGTGTATAGACCCGGTAAGTTCTACTCTGAAAATGTAGTGTATGGATCTATTAAGTTCTACCCTGAATATATAGTTAACTAATAGTACTGATATGTACTTTAGTACTTGGTTAAAAAAAGGTAAATGTCCCATAACATATACTGCAGCATAGAAGTGAAGTGTTAGAGGCTTTACTATACTAGGTCTAGCTTCAAGAAGTGCCTTTGCCTGCCCGAACTCAAGAGCAAAGTCAGGTACCCATTTACAGCTAGGTAGATTGAAGTTTGAGTACACCATGTTTAGTACCTGGTACTTTTGCCAGGAAAGACCCGCATTCTATCCACTCTGCCAATTGGACACTCGAGTACAATGTACTGGTGTATAAAAACTAGTTTTGTTTTAATTTTAAAAGTCTTTTTTGGCACGTGAGCCTACTGTATGTTTGCCTGATAATGCCTTATCATATACCTTTAACATTTTGAAAAAAATATTACAGTAACTAATTAAAATGAAAAAAAAAACAACAACCAGATACTAGATTTAAAATGCAATGAGGAGGGTATTGAGAATTTCAAAAGCAGTAGACCACAAACTGAGGAAAGAACAAGCAGGATTTAGAAAGAACAGAAGATGTGTAGATCAAATATTCACTCTCAGGAACATTATAGAGCAGTGCTCAGAATGGCAAAGACAGCTGTACATTAATTTCATTGATTTTGAAAAGGCTTTTGACAGCATACATAGAGACAGTTTATGGAAAATTCTGAGGGCTTATAGAATTCCAAGCTGCATAGTGTCAATTATAAAAAGCCTCTATGCCAACTTTACGTGTAGTGTTGGGCAGAGCAACCTAACCTTTGAGGTGAAGACAGGAGACGACAGGGATGCCCCTTATCAACCACTCTATTTTTAACAGTCATAGATTGGGTGATGCGCCAGGCAACAGAGGGCAGTCCAAGAGGAATAAGATGGACTACATTTTCTACATTGGAAGATCTGGAATATGCAGATGACATTGCACTACTAGCACATTCACATCGACACATCCAGGAAAAAACGGATAGACTTAATAAGTTTAGCCAGCAGGTGGGCTTGAACATCAATTTAAAGAAGTCAGAGGTCATGACACTCAATGTGAGCAACCCTGAGCCCATGTCAGTAAGGAATTAGCAACTGGTACAGACAGACACCTTCACATACCTAGGATGCATAGTAACACCAGACGGCGGGGCAGGCAAAGACATCAGCATAAGAATGAATAAGGCAAGAACAGCCTTCTTTAGCCTAAACAACATCTGGAAGTCCTCCCAATACAGCACAAGCACAAAATTAAGATTATATCAGAGCTGTCTACTTTCTGTGCTTCTCTATGGTGCGGAATGCTGGAGAGTTACAGAGAAAGAAATGTTGAAATTGTCCTCTTTTCACACAACATGCCTAAGAAAAATTCACCGAATCTTTTGGCCAAATACCATCACCAACCAAGATCTGCTTACTCGAAGCAAGCAAGAGGACATGCACACCATCATAGCTGGTAGACGCTGGAGCTGGGTTGGCCATGTCTTCAGAAGAGACCCCGATGCCATCACAAGAACAGCTATGCTTTGGACCCCTGAAGGAAAACGAAAGAGAGGCCGACCAAAACCAACCTGGCGGAGGACTGTGGAGGCTGAGATGCAAAGAATGAACCAGAGTTGGGCACTGTATGAAGGATGGCTGCTGACCGAGCAAAGTAGAATCAATTTGTTGTTGCCCTACAAGACGCCACTAGGTATGATGGCCACTGACTGCTTTGACGGTCGGCGGCTAAGGATCAAAGAAGAAAGAAGAGGAGGGTATTGTTCTAGTAACTGAATATGGTACACAAGACATGTTAATAATCTATATGGAGCAAGTGGTAACCACTGCAGATTATTCCCTTGTAGGAAGCCTACACCAAAACATTGTGAAGCCTACACCAAAACATTGTGAAGCCTACACCAAAACATTGTGAAGCCTACACCAAAACATTGTGAAGCCTACACCAAAACATTGTGAAGCCTACACCAAAACATTGTGAAGCCTACACCAAAACATTGTGAAGCCTACACCAAAACATTGTGAAGCCTACACCAAAACATTGATGTGCTGACACAGTAGTGCCGATCAACAGTTATAGCTGATGTGTTCACAGGTTTTCACCAAAACAGATCTTGGCCACAATGAGCATAATAGTAGAACAGAGCTTGGAACTTAAGCATTTTGCATTGTGTTTGTGACAGGCCTCATGAAAAACCATGTAAAAAGGTCTTAGACAGTTTAGGCACAGAATCGCTATAGAAACTGATAAGGCACTATGCTTTTGGATGCCACATAGATCTATGATTGCATACTACAAACAGGAAAAAAATGTTTTTGATTGGCATTAGGAAAGTTGATCTCACAAACAACATATACATATTTTCCTCATTTATCTTGATCTAGTTTTTTATCTTCTCATTTATCTTGATCTAGTTTTTTATCTTCTCATTTATCTTGATCTAAATTTTGTCTTCTCATTTATCTTGATCTAGTTATCTTCTAATTTATCTTGATCTAGTTATCTTCTCATTTATCTTGATCTAGTTTTTTATCTTCTCATTTATCTTGATCTAAATTTTGTCTTCTCATTTATCTTGATCTAGTTGTTATCTTCTCATTTATTTTGATCTAATTGTTATCTTCTCATTAAGCTTTATCTAGTTTTGTATCGTTTCATTTATCTTTATCTAGTTTTTTATCTTTTCATTTATCTTGATCTTGTTTTGTTATCTTTTCATTTATCTTGATCTAGTGGTTATCTTTTTATTTATCTTGATGTAATTGTTATCTTCTCATTTATCTAGAGCAACCAACCATAAATGTATAAAAATCAGAATAGAATAATTAAATAGTCGTATTACAGAATTAATGTAATAATATATAAATATGAATAAACATGACACATACTGTTTTGTGTGTAGCTAATAACTCCATCATTGTGGAAGATACTTACAATCTATGGTTTTCCAACAAAATATGTGAATATAATCAAAGCGCTATATGACAATGCAAGATGTTGTGTTAGAACAAATAAAGGGAATACAGAATGGTTTACAGTAGAAACAGGGGTGAAACAAGGCTGTATTATGTCACCACTACTTTTTGGAATAGCTATTGATTGGGTTATGAGAAACTATACCCACAATGAACAATTGGGTATAAAATGGACAAATGGAAAATTCCTGGGGGACCTGGATTTCGCAGATGATGTAGCATTCTTAAGTTCAACACCAAGACAATCCCAAGAAGCAATAAATAATTTGTGTCATCTCTCGGTTAAAATAGGTCTCCAAATAAATGCCTCTAAAACTAAAGCTATGAACTTTTCTAACGAGACCTTTGATATCATCTTGAACGGGGAAAAACTACAGAAAGTTGAAAGTTTCAATTATTTAGGCAGTAAAATGACTCAGGATGGTGACACAACAAGAGAAATCCATACTAGAATTGCTTTGGCAGCTAGCGCCTTCAATAGATTATCTAACATTTGGAAATTACGATCATTGAATATACATACCAAGCTTCGTCTGTTTAATTCAAATGTTATCTCAGTGTTAACATACGGCTGGGAGAGTTGGAAAATAACAAAATCATTGGAGAACAAGCTGAATACATTCGAGAACAAATGTCTTAGAAAACTCATGAACATCAGTTGGAAAGAATTCAAGACTAATCGACAAATAAGAGAAGAATCTAGGCAGAAATATGTCTCCGACTATATAAGGAAAAGACGATGGTCATATATCGGTCATGTCCTACGAATGCAAAACAACAGAATACCACTACAGGCGCTCACTTGGGTTCCTGAGGGTAAGAGGAAAAAAGGAAGACCAAAAGAAACACTCAGAAGAACAATAATAAGAGAAGGAAGAACGTTGGGCCTAAATAATGTGCAAGAGCTAAGAGGAGTGGCGTCACAACGAACAACCTGGAGAGCACTGGTTTCTGCCTTATGCGCCGTGTTTGGTGCTTAAAGAATTTATTATTATTATTATTAATAACTCTGGTTTAATCACACTATACTGTGTTCCTAGAACATTTAATTTGCTTCACAGCTTTTAGTACGTTCATCACTTTGTATGCTTTAATAATAAATGTGCTGGTTGAAACGTGGATTTCAGGAGAGATAATATAAAATATCGTTTCAGTTATGTCTGATCCGATTATTTCTCTTGGTAGCATAAAGTGTAACCTTGAACTCTGGTATTAGGTGATTAGGCAGTGATTTAGATATGTCATCATCATCATCTTGGTAGCATAAAGTGTAACCTTGAACTCTGGTATTAGGTGATTAGGCAGTGATTTAGATATGTCATCATCATCATCTTGGTAGCATAAAGTGTAACCTTGAACTCTGGTATTAAGTGATTGGGCAGTGATTTAGATATATCATCATCATCATCTTGGTAGCATAAAGTGTAACCTTGAACTCTGGTATTAGGTGATTTAGATATGTCATCATCATCATCTTGGTAGCATAAAGTGTAACCTTGAACTCTGGTATTAGGTGATTAGGCAGTGATTTAGATGTGTCATCTTCATCATCTTGGTAGCATAAAGTGTAACCTTGAACTCTGGTATTAGGTGATTAGGCAGTGATTTAGATATGTCATCTTCATCATCTTGGTAGCATAAAGTGTAACCTTGAACTCTGGTATTAGGTGATTAGGCAGTGATTTAGATATGTCATCATCATCATCTTGGTAGCATAAAGTGTAACCTTGAACTCTGGTATTAGGTGATTAGGCAGTGATTTAGATACGTCATCATCATCATCTTGGTAGCATAAAGTCTAACCTTGAACTCTGGTATTAGGTGATTAGGCAGTGATTTAGATATGTCATCTTCATCATCTTGGTAGCATAAAGTGTAACCTTGAACTCTGGTATTAGGTGATTAGGCAGTGATTTAGATATGTCATCATCATCATCTTGGTAGCATAAAGTGTAACCTTGAACTCTGGTATTAGGTGATTAGGCAGTGATTTAGATATGTCATCATCATCATCTTGGTAGCATAAAGTCTAACCTTGAACTCTGGTATTAGGTGATTAGGCAGTGATTTAGATATGTCATCATCATCATCTTGGTAGCATAAAGTGTAACCTTGAACTCTGGTATTAGGTGATTGGGCAGTGATTTAGATATGTCATTGACACAGGGTATTTTGTATTAAATACACATATGCCTTAGTCCTCAAAAATACTACACACGAGAGAGAGAGAGGTGGAGTGGCACGCATTCAAATAATAACGAACACTAGCAATGTTCCCAACTCTGTCTAATGTATTCAAATAATGATCACCACAAAATCACAACAATATATGTAGTTAGCAAAGTGTAACACATCGATGAAAATCTCAGATAACCGAATGCCTTATCTTCTCACAACTAAATATCCTCTTGCATTCGACAATGCGAGTCGGCCATCATCACCAAAACCTCCTCGCTCTCCCTTCTTCACTGCCCAATCAGAACGCCCCTTGCATTCACCCCTGACCTGCTGACCTCGCAGTTTCGTATTGTTAAGTTAAGTGTATGAGAACACCTCTCACACCCGACTGACATTATGTACCCGCCCCCAGCGGAGCACCGCCAGTCCACAGCTTTGTTAATCACACTGTGACATCTACTCTCCCCCCCCCGGGAAAAAAAAACAAGTCTTCATATATCTTGCATACTCACTTAAACATCGTGTGGGGGAAAAAACCCAAGAAAAAAAACAAGCATTCTACAAACGAGACAGAGTGTCAGCTACAACGTTGAGCTTACCCTCTAGGGGTAAAACAGTAAATTTGTACTGCTGCAGTAAGAGAGCCCAACGAGTTAATTTCGAGCTTGTCGATTTCGACGACTGTAAAAATGAGAGTGGTCGATGGTCTGTCTGTAATACAAAATGTGCACCTATCAAATATCGGGACAACTTTGAAACTGCCCACACAATTGCCAAGCACTCCCTTTCAATCGTGGAGTACCTAGTCTCAGCCGGCAACAGCTTCCGACTCACATACATCAGTGGATGTAAGGTACTCTGGTGGTCTTGCATTAAACAAGCTCCAATTCCTACAGAAGATGCGTCTGTCCGCAAAACAAAGGGTTTGCGTAAATCTGGCATCAGTAAGATGGGTTTCCTAGAGAACACCCTCTTGATTCTAGATAAGGCTATCTCGCAATCTTGTGGCATCCCCTTCCTCGTTAGCGAGGTAAGTGTAGCTGCAATGGAAGAGAACTGAGGGATGAACTTGTGATAAAAATTCACAAGTCCAATTAGACTTTTCACTTGCTTTTTTGTTTTAGGTGTCTGCAACTGTAAAATCTTTGTAACTGTTACATCTTCCGGTTTCAGGTGCTTATGACCTACAGTATGTCCTAAGAAACTTAACTCTTTAAAACCTATGCAAACTTTACTCGGCCGTGCCGTTAAATTATGCTGCCTAAGACACCGCAATAAGGAAGACAACCCCCTCATGTGATCCTCCCATGACTCATGAAACAAACATATATCGTCGATATATGTAATAATATCCGATCGATGTCCTAACAATCTTCTCATCATCCTCACAAATGTGGTGGGCGCGTTCACTAAGCCAAAGCACATGACATTGAACTGAAACATTCCTTTGGGAGTGCTAAATGCAGTTAGAGGTTTTGCAGCCTCCGCGAGGGGTACCTGCCAATAGCCTCTAGACAGATCTAGTTTGCTGAAATATGTAGCGTGGGTGAGTTGTGTTAACAGATCTTCCTGATTAGGTATTGGTTCAGCGTCAATGACGGTGATGCTGTTCAATCTCCGAAAGTCAATGCATATACGAAGAGATGCGTTCTTCTTGCGAACTACAACCATTGGAAAAGAATATGGTGAATCAGCCGGAGAAATGATCCCCAGTCGTTGCATGTCATCAATTTCTCTCTCGACAGCTGATTTGAAATGCATGGGCAATGGATACGGTTTTACCCTAATAGGCTGATCACATGTCAGAGTGATATCATGCCAAATCAGGTCTGTCCTTCCTGGCAGATCTGTGAGGACATCCTTAAACTCCGCTAATATAATCTGTACTTCCGACTTTTGTTCTCCTGTTAGGTCATCCCCGATTCGCACCATATTCCATGACTCCGAAGGAACTAGGGGTACGAGGGATAACTGAATATTCCCTTCACCTTTTTCATCTCCCGTGTCATCAATGACTGCCGTACATGCCACTGTTGCTTCAGTCTGTGCTGCCCTTGTGACTGCTTTCAATGACTCAGGTCGTTCTACATATGGCCTCAGCATATTCACATGAAATACCTTTTCCTTATTTCGGACCGAAATTAGGTAATCGACATCTGTTATTTTTTTAACCACCTTGAATGGTCCTTGCCACGTAATGCTCAAGCGATCCTCTTTAGCTGGTAAAAGTAGCCAAACTTCCTCACCTGGAATCAGGGATACTAGTTTGGAGTTTCGATTTGCGTACTTCCGATACCGTGCTAACGACCCCGCCAAACAATCACGTGCCACCAAACAAGATCTTACAATACGTTCTCTGAGGCTCACTACATACTCATAACTCGTAACTGAGGTGCTATTTGCACATTTTCCAGTTAATAAATCCTTCAATATGTGCATCGGCCCCCTTGGGTTTGCACCATACAGTAATTCGAAAGGGGAAAATCCTGTACTCTCTTGGGGAGCCTCCCTATAGGCAAACAGGACCGCTGGGAGTAACCTATCCCATTCTTGCGGAGATTCTGCGGTCACTTTTGCCAGCATGTGTTTTAATGCACCGTTAAAACGCTCGCAAACTCCGTTTGACTGAGGGTGATATGGACTCGTGAATGTTTGGGCAATACCTAACAGCCCAGTGATTTCTGACATCTCCTTCGAAATGAACTGACGGCCCCTATCCGATAATATCTCTTCCGGAAAACCAAACCTGCAAAACAACATTTGCAAAGCCTCTGCGACTGCTTGTGAAGTAATACTCTTCATCGGCACTGCCTCCGGCCACCTGGTGCACAAATCTACCATCGTTAAAATGAAACGATATCCCCTGTCTGAAGTGACCGAGAGGGGGCCTATAATATCAATCGCTACTTTCTGGAAAGGCCGTACTGACAAGTTCGTAACCTGCACTGGAGCTTTGGGAGTTCTGCCTTTATGCTTTATGCCTCATCTGTTGGCATGTCTCACAGGACCTACAATATAGTTTAATGTCCTTGCTAAACAATGGCCAATAGAATTGTGACAGCACCCTCTGGCGCGTTCTAGCCACACCCATGTGTCCCGCGAAAGGGGAGTCATGTGCAACCTCTAACACTTTTGCTCTAAAACTACACGGTACCACCACTTGGCGCTGAGTTTGTACTCCCTTAGCGAAACACCTAGTGAGAACATTATTCTTGAGCTCGAACCAATGTCTGGCCAGCTTCGTGTACTTTACATCACCTCTCTCGGCAAAGTTGTAAAATTTACGCAATGATCCGTCTGATTGTTGGTGCTGGATAAAGTCAGACACCTGTGTATCCTGACTTCCAGTGACCAATTCCGATGTCTTAGCTTCATGATGCGTCGCTTCTAATGCGTCATCTGCCTTTGGCTGCGCCCTCGTAATCACCGCATTGGCGCTAAGCACACGATTGTCCCTCCATTTCCTGATGTCCATCTCAGTACATTCCTGCACACCTTGCACATTACCCACAATCAAATCCGCTATCGGTGCTTCGAGTACACAGGCCTGTACTCTACCAGATATGAAGGGTGTGTCCACCTCAATAATGGCCAGAGGGTAATACTCAATGTTACCCCCGAAAGTGACGCATCTTGCTGTCTTACCTATCAAACATGAGTCGTCAATGCAGGATCTACGAACTCCTATAGTTGTGCACCCCGTGTCTCTCAACACAGACACTTCCTGCTTTTGCACAAATCCTGGATGCAATTCCAAATGACCATTTTCTTCAAGAGAAGAGAGACAAGGCAGAGTGTGACCACAGATAAGCATAGGCTTACCGTCTGGTTCAAATAATGACCTACACCCTTCGCAATTCTCATTGTTGAAGGTTTCTAATATGCAAGCCGAATTCACTCGTTCTGAATTATTAGCACAGACCTTTGCCAAATGTCCTGTTCCATTACAAAGACTACAGTGTAGCTGCGTATTGCTATCCTTTTTCGGACTATTGTTTGGAGAGTGTCTGACTACTCGGTCTGGCTCCTTTTTCTCAAAGGATTTGTTTCTTTGGTAAGGTGAGCTTTTGCGAAATCGTCTTTGTTCCTGCTCGTTTGGCGCATCTATCTGGATCTGATTCCGCGGGTACCTATCCTGTCTGTCTCCAGTATATCTGTATTGATTTCTATCAGATTGATAGTTAAATTTCTTCCTCGGTGATCTATGGTCCCGATAATTGTCATACCGTGCAGGAGATCTGTCTCCTCGAAAGTAGGGTCTATCATAATTAAATCTTCTGGGGCCAAATCTATCGGCACTCTTCGATCTATGTTGATTGTAAGGTTTTCTAGTAATCTTTCCTATACTCGCTGAGAAAGTCTCAGAGATACTCTCCCTGTGTATGACCTTTCCTGGATGCGCGGTCACGTATTGGTGTCCTAATTCTGACATCGTACCGATGTTTTTGGGCTTGCGTTCCTGGAAAAACGCAATAAGCTCAGATGAACACGATGACAATACCTTGTCCCGTAACATAAGGTCGAAAAGCCCATCAAAGTCTTTAGTAATACCTTCCATCTCAATCCATCGATTTAATAGCTGAGTAATTTTCGCGATGAAATCCTCAAAATCCTGATTGACGCTTGGTCTCACGTCTCGGAAACGAGCCCGATACCCTTCCGCCGTTAGACGAAATTTCCTTAACAACCTCTCCTTGACTATGTCATAATTTGCTCTGTCGGTTAAAGGGATACTATACACAGTTTCTAACGCAGATCCTGAAAGCAAATTTCCCAGCAGAACAGGCCATTCCTCCTTCTTTATCTTCCAAGCCAAAACTTCTGCTTCAAAACGTTCTAAATACACGTCCATACTGTCCAAATCTTGATTAAAATTGGGTAACCGTAGTCTATAGGGACGTGAGAATTCTTTCCCACCTGAATCCTGCTTCCTGGATTCATTATCTAGCTTCTTTAGATTTATTTCTCTGTCAGCTTCAATTTTCTTCATCTCTTTCTCTGCTTCTATTTTCTTCATCTCTTTCTCTGCTTCTATCTTCAACTTCTGGAATTCTCTCTCCTCACACCGTTCCATTCTATCATTTTCCTGTTTTTCTTTCCATTTTTTTTCTGCCCATTCCTGTAGAGCAGGGCCTGTTAATGCTAGCGCTTTACCAACCTCAACAAATTCTAAGAGGCTAGCCATCGTAATGTAATGTAATTAAATTACAATTTCTTAAAGCAGTACTCAGTGTACAAAAAAAATGCCTTCAATATTCCCCACTGGAAAATTATCAGATATTGTACTAAAAAAAAGGATCAAAATTATCTGTAATGCCTAGTCAGAAATACTGACTGTATCAATCAAATAGGTGTATTCAGTATAATGGTGTGAAGTTATTCAACAGCATAATTTGCTGTAACCATGACACCCATAATATTTAAGCAGTGAAACTAAACCCCACTGCAATATACTTAATGGCATAAACATACATGTGATTCTCAACCAAACCAGAAAATTACGTCTACACAAGCAAAAATACCCAACCTACTCTTATGCTATCGGTACTGGAATTGAAATTGAGATACACTTCACTACAACAAAACAAACATAAATATAAACAATGATGACAATAATGAAGATGATCAAGACGACCTT
The DNA here is from genome assembly GCA_024509875.1 of Oreohelix idahoensis. NCBI lineage: Eukaryota > Metazoa > Mollusca > Gastropoda > Stylommatophora > Oreohelicidae > Oreohelix > Oreohelix idahoensis. The sequence continues at coordinate 153,964 of JAMPIV010004309.1, forward strand.
ACTACACGAACGAACACAACAGTACGGTGGAATAAGAAAAAAAAAAAAAATCCTCAGACAGCAGCAGATGTCTAATTATAAACAATAGCTGTTAACAAATGAAAACAAGAGTTTGGGAAATTAACGTATGTACATGATAGTAAGAAGAATACAAGAGAATACTCCAATTAAACATGACAAAGAGACACTATTACACATATGACACCGTGCAAACAAACCCGAACTGCACCACTAATACACTAAAATGTGCAACGTGAATTATGCAGGGCAGCCAATAGGGTCAGCTCTATGTGCCCGTGCTCCGGCACACAATTCACCTAGCAACAGTCCTAAAGAACAGTTTAGCATAATCTCTTTCCGCAATGCAAAAGAGAAAATCCTTAACCCACACAACAACCAAATGACACCAAAATTATACTTCTACGAAGACACAACAAAAACCTACAATAGACAATGAAGTGACCAAAGGTAGTATGCTGCAACACCACACCAGTTGGATGATGTACTCCCCAACCAAATGGAAAAGAGGTCACAGGAGAATGATTACTAATTATATAATATTATAAAGTAGAAAGGTACTAAAAGAAAAATAATTGTCCAATAATATATAATAATACTACAACATTAAAAAAAATTAACTATAAATCAATTAAATTGATGATCTCTGAAGGTCTGGGTTCCTGATGATGACGTTGATATCTACAGCACTTTAGTCACTAATGATCCAATGGTCCACACAACGAACGACACGTTACAAAGTTACGTAAAGTTACAAATATTGTCAGTTAGGATGACCCCTGAGTAAGGCACAAAGTCCACACTTGTCACCAGATAGTGCCTTGTCTTCCCTGAAATCTCACAGGGATGTCAAGCAAAAAGTCAGACCACACGCATCAAAGTTATACCACAACTGTATACTAGCTCGTCGTCAGCACAAGGCGAGGATTTGCCAGCTCCACTCCAATAACATCTCACGAGTTCATGAAAGATACCACCGTTTGCAAAGGTGTAGTGCAGCCTTCTACGTGAGAAAAAGTTCAGTACAGTTTGTGATGATGGACTGCAGTGTTTTGTATAAGGCAAAGATCGTAACGTAAATCTAGTACTGTTCAGCTTCTGGCAACCTCCGTAACGACCGTGTGTAAAATATTAATACTGTAATGCACCAGTTCCCGTGTTCGGCATGCACCCCGTTCCACAAGAAGACTCAATCACTTGATTTCTACAGGTACGTCGTCTCCTGAGCCAGTAAACACTGTGTAGTGGCAACACTGTCCCACTGTTGGCTTTCAAACGGCGCTGCAGCGGCCTCTAGTCTTGACTAGTCAGACGCTGAAATGAATGCTACCCAGGCTGCCATCAACTTGTTCGCCCAACCTGTACTAGCAGCAACATCTTCGTCCTCTCAGCCCTGCAGACAACAAAATTAATGTCAACGAACCTGCCACCACCTGGTTCACACCGCAGACGTTGGCCGACAACGGCGTCGTTTTCTTAACCAGAAGAGTGCTCAATGTCGCCCTGACATTTTGTTAGCACTGACACAGCGTACTGTTCATAATAAATCCCCCACTTCACTGTGTATCGCTAATCCGTGACCCGTGACTCACTATTCAAAAAAAGTACCTGAGAACTACGTGACTGAAAAAACAGGCCTACAGTGTATGTGAACTAAAATAGATTTCTAACCTGGCGCTGCATTGACGTGCCAAGATAATCAAACATGAGGACCCAAATACGAGCTCCCCACCTGACACAGGGTATTTTGTATTAAATACACATATGCCTTAGTCCTCAAAAATACTACACACGAGAGAGAGAGAGGTGGAGTGGCACGCATTCAAATAATAACGAACACTAGCAATGTTCCCAACTCTGTCTAATGTATTCAAATAATGATCACCACAAAATCACAACAATATATGTAGTTAGCAAAGTGTAACACATCGATGAAAATCTCAGATAACCGAATGCCTTATCTTCTCACAACTAAATATCCTCTTGCATTCGACAATGCGAGTCGGCCATCATCACCAAAACCTCCTCGCTCTCCCTTCTTCACTGCCCAATCAGAACGCCCCTTGCATTCACCCCTGACCTGCTGACCTCGCAGTTTCGTGTTGTTAAGTTAAGTGTATGAGAACACCTCTCACACCCGACTGACATTATGTACCCGCCCCCAGCGGAGCACCGCCAGTCCACAGCTTTGTTAATCACACTGTGACAGTCATCATCATCATCTTGGTAGCATAAAGTGTAACCTTGAACTCTGGTATTAGGCAGTGATTTAGATATGTCATCTTCATCACGTTTCAGCTCCCCATGGAGCATAGGCCTTCAACAAACTTATGCTAAGTTATTCTGCCCATGTCTTACTCATCCCTTTCATTTCTCTCTCCAATTTTCTTCTCTGTATATTTTTAAAAAAAATCTCATTTTACCTCTCTTGTCCAGAGGATTCCAGAACAAGGCCTGTCTTGTAATGGTACCAACAGGTTTCCTCAAGATGTACCCTATTCATCACCATTGTCTTCTTCTTATCTCTTATTCCACTGACTATTGTCTGGTTCTTGTCATCAGTTCCGTGCTGGTGAACTTGCCATACCATTTCAGTCTGTCTATTCTATGCAAACACTGAGATTTCCTTACATGGCTGATGTCATTTTTATATTTTTTATGCATTCAGGTTAGTTTTTACTTTCTTTGTTCTTTTTATTCCTTCCTCATTCGTCCTGAAAAGGACATTGGTTGCGTTGTGTCCGTTTACAGCGAAGCTGCGATATCTGCACCTTTCGGCCGACACATCCGACTTCAGCAAGGCATTTTTGGGACCGGGTTTGCGTTCCCACTTCGATCCCTACTCTCTCAGCCAGACTGCAGTGATGCAGCCTGTTTCCAGGACCACCACTTGGAGGTGGAGTAGGGTCTTGGTCAGCTCTGGTTTGCTGACCGTGACGCAAGCAGTCTAGCTATGGGTCGCTGACTGCATTCTCTATTGCATCTTTGGGTCCCACTTTCTTTGTTCTACTGTCTTTGTTCATTTGCCCCTGAAGATGCCCTTGTGGTTGTGACTTAGGCCTTTGTTTGTCATTTGCCTTGGTAAGACTACACAAACCTATTTTTGATTGACCTCACCTTCTGTCTTAGTCTTACTGTAGTTCACCTCATTTTACTATGTTGGAAATGACAAAAGTTTTATAGAAATGTGTCATCTTTGCAGAGAGGGACTCATACCAGCATAAAAGATCTGGACAAAAACAGCCACGAGAACTGAAAATGCCACGTGTTGATCAGAGTGCAATGAAAAGAAATGAGCAAGCCTCTACATCTAAGCCAAGTTTACAATCTCCTGTGGAGGAAACTGAGAGATGCCTTAAGTTGAGAGATATCATTTTAAAAATGAGAGTCTTGAAGACTATAGCTAGTGATGTTTTTGAAAATTTCACTGTGTGGGTTGCGTCTGGGTCCTTGCTGACAATAGCACGCACATCTCTAATTGAAAGCTTAGATCTTCTCAACTCCAAATGTTTGCTACAGAGGAACTTCATTGTGGAGCCCTTGGATATTAAATGTGCTCTCAAAGTTAAAGCTTTTCACAAGCCAGAAGTGGCTGAGAACAAGATTGAGGAAAGTCCAGCTTCTGAAGCACAGAAACCTGATTCAAATGATGAAATTAAAATTGAAACTGACTGTGTAAATTCTGACACCCAGAAGTCTAGAAGTGACTTGAAGATGGGTTCTGTGCCAGTGAAAACCCCCAACAGTGGAACCACTTGCCTTGAGAATTCCAGATTTTGGTGTCCAAAAGAATCTTACATGGATCTAATTCATCATTTGGAAAAATGCTTCAGTCCTGAGATGAACAATGATGATGTATTGCTTGATCAGATCATTCCACCTGAGTCCCTGGAGAAGGGTTTGAGTCTGTTTCAGCTGATTGACAGCAGTGGAGATCTGGGCATTACTGAAACTGACCTAGAGGTAAGTGATATTTCTGTTTGTAAAGTCTGGAATGAGTTTCATCTTTAGAATTCATGCTGTACATAGTTACAAATCATGTCCTGATAGACCATCTGATGATTTTATCTAAATAAAGCAGCCCTTAAACGACAGAAAGTTGCATCAGCTCAGTATGCCAGTTTTCTCCTTGTCCATTCTTGTAGCAAACTGCATAAGTGGCAGAAACACATCTTGATTCACAACCGATTTACCATGCAAAACTGTTGATTGCCCTTTAATTGCTTGTATATAAAGGAGCTTCCAGATATAATAAACAAAAATTGGATGAATGGGAAATGATGATTGATTCTTTGATTAATCAGCATCATCATCATCATCATCAACAGCATCATCATCATCAACAGCATCATCATCATCATCATCAACAGCATCATCACCATCATCATCAACAGCATCATCACCATCAACAGCATTGTCATCATCATCAACAGCATCATCATCATCATCACCATCATCATCAACAGCATCGTCATCATATCACCATCATCATCAACAGCATCATCATCATCAACAGCATCATCATCATCACCATCATCATCATCAACAGCATCATCACCATCATCATCAACAGCATCATCATCATCATCAACAGCAGCATCGTCATCATCACCAACAGCATCATCATCAACAGCATCATCATCACCATCATTGTGTCCATAATTTTTGTCATCATTGTCTTCCTCACAACTGCATATGTGGCAGTAACCCATCTTGATTCTTTCTTCTAGTTGTTGTTTCTTCATATTCCTTTATTTTTTTCTTTATCCTGTTTCTCATGAGCTTGTTTTTTTTTTTCTACAGGGTGTTTGAAATGTCACTGCTTATTTTTGAATTTGTATATCCTCACTCATATACACTGGATATTCAAAGTTCATTGTCAAAACAGTTAGGAGTTGCTGTCATGTGATGAACAGGTTTTTGTTTGTTTGTTTTTTCTTAATTCCCCGAAACAAAATTAAAAAAAAACAAAAAAACTCTAAAATGATCAATAAAATGACGTTTAAAGACAAAAAGTGCTGCCCGCTCTTTACCTTGCCTTCAGGAAATACACAGAAATATTATGCCTCCCGACATGTGGGAAACACTAGAGGTATTATCTCGAATAAACGAAATATCCATTAAGAGGACTACACATCCCTGACAGAACAAAAAATAGCGGAGATCCCCTCTTCAACGAGGCATCTCTTTCGCCATTCAAATCGCTCACTCCACTAGTGGTGGGCGGAAACCGATCGACCAAAAAGCAAGACCAGTCATGCGCAGTCCGGCGCGAAAAATGACCACAGCTCAAAAACTCAACTGCATTCAATACCAACGCGAGAAGACAAATGCTTACCGAGAAAAGTAACTATAAATTTCAAGCAGTTGTTGCCCTTGCGTTATAAAATAGATATTGTAATAAAATGATGTTGCGAGAATTTATCACGCAACATATCACCACCTCCTCCCGTCAAAAAAAAAATGTGGAACATATTTTTTTTTTTTTAAATATCAAAGAGCATGCGATAAGCGGCTCAAAACGCACGAATTATGCGCTGATAATTAATTAAATTGCCTAACATGAGGCTAAATATAGAGTGTCTGGTGAGGATATACCTCAACAGAAAAATAAATATGTCTCAAAAAATATTCACATCGGGGAGGTGTCACCAACACACATCACGTTAGCATGTAAACACAATATACGTATGCAAGTTACCATAATCATCATTAAACAGCATACTCTAATATTGTCTTTAAAAATGGATGTACAAATCTGATAGGAAAATTTAAATAGTACATTATTTGACATGTAATGACATAAGTACATAGTAAAGTTAAACTACATGACGATCCAGGACATATGCTCTGGCATTCCGAGGGTAAGTACACAATCTAGAACTCGTCATGCTTGATACTAGTAAGGTAAGTCCTCAGCTCAACAATGACATTCTGAGAAAGTACAAGCATTATAATGCTAATTAATAACTAATATGCTTCATAAGGTACAATACATTATTAATAATTGTGGCTGTTTAGTAAACTAACGGCCCTTATATTAACTACTCAGTCTTCCTCTATCATCTTAAAAAACGAACAGAAGAAGATGACAACAAAGCACGATAGTGTGTACATATAAAGTGAGTACAGATGTGCTAATCTATTGTAGTAATATAGGTGTGTTATGACTCTGTAATATATAGGAATATAGGACAGAAGTATTAGTTAGAGTCATGTGGGCATCTAGACAAAATGTCAGCCATCACATTATCCGCACCACGGATAGCTCGTACCGTGAAGTGAAAAGGTTGAAGAGCTATAGCATATCGAGTGGATCTCGAACTCTTCAAATTCTTAGTCTGAATAGCTGTAAGAGCTTTCTGATCAGTCTCTAGAATGAAATGTGCGCCCAGGAGGAATCTTTGTAGTTTTAGAATTGACCAAACCATCGCTAACAACTCACGGTCTAAAACCGAGTAGTTCCTCTCTGCCGCATTTAGTTTTTCTAGAAATGTACATAACAGGATGCAGAGTATTTGCATATTCTTGCATCAGTGCTGCTCCAATCCCAGTGGATGAAGCATCACTCCGAAGAACAAAAGTCCTATCAAGAGTAGGTAATCTTAAGATGGGAGGAGAAGAAAAATATATTCTTGATTTGGTCTAATGAAGATTGGCATTCTTCAGACCAACGGACCAGATTAGGCGAACCTTTCTTCAACAATGTTGAGAGAGGTGCCATGATCGAAGATAAATTTGGAATAAATCTCCCATAAAATTGAATTAAACCTAAGAGACTCCTAACTTGTTTCTTCGTTTTAGGAACAGAGATGTTCAGTATTTTTGAAGTATTGTGGTCTTCTGTCTTCAAGAGACCATGACCAACACGATGACCCAGGAAAGAGATTTCACCAAAACCAACAAAAGCTTTAGAAGGTTTTGCTGTCAAATTATTCTCACGTAAAGTGGACAGTAAGTCATATAACCCTAAATAGTGATCTTCCCAGGTATCACTGAAGAGACAGATGTCATCTAAGTATGCGATGACATCCGAACGATGTGACAGAATTCGACGCATCATGCGAACGAAAGTTGCAGGGGCGTTCATGAGACCAAAAGGCATAACATTCCATTGAAATAGACCCCTAGGTGTAGAAAAAGCAGTAAGAGGTTTGGCATGCTCTGCTAAAGGCACTTGCCAATAACCTTTAGACAAGTCAAGTTTAGTGAAGAATCTAGAATTAGAAAGTCTAATCAGTAGATCTTCTAACAAAGGCATCGGTTCAGCATCGAACTTTGTGACCTGATTCAATTTGCGATAATCAACACAAATTCGTATGTTCTTATCCTTCTTCCGGACAATAACCATGGAAGAAGAATATGGTGAAGTCGATGGTTCAATTATATTTAATTGAATCATTTCATCCAATTCCTTTTCCACTTGTGACTGAAAGTGTATAGGAATAGGATACGGCCTAACCCTAATTGGATTATTGTCGGTAAGAATTATGTCATGTTCTATGACATCTGTGTGTCCAGGAATGTCAGTGAGAACATCCTGAAATGTTTGTAACATCGACGAGACTTGTCGATGTTCGTCACCAGAAAGATTAGGAGAAACAGAAACGTTTTTCCAAGATTCCGTGGAATGTAATGGAACCACCGGAAGGGGAAGATTGACATCAGAGAAGGTAGCTTCCTCATCCTGTATGACAGACAGGGATGAATAATGACCGTGAGGTGCAGGAGCATCATCCGTTGCCTGGAAAATAGGCAGCAAATAGTCCGGACGTTCGTGAAATTCCGAAAGCATGTTTATGTGGAAAGTTTTATGCTTTCCATCAATATCGACCACATAGTCAACATCGGAAATCCGAGAGAGACTATTGCATACGGACCTTTCCATGCAATAAGAAGTCTATTTTCCCTACTGGGGAGTAGGACGAATGCTTTGTCACCTGGACAAAGTTGTCGTAGACATCTATTCTTGTTAGCAAACTGCCTTGCCTTCTCTTTAGCAATTTCTGATGAAGCAGTTGCTAGCTTACATGCCTCAATGATCTTTTGTCTAAGAGCAATGACATACTCATATGAGGATTGAGTTTCATCGCTAATATCATCGGCAGTGATGAGATCGTGTAATAAAGACATAGGGCAGCGTGGACGCGCGCCAAAGACAAGTTCGAAGGGAGAAAATCCTGTGTGTTCATTAGGGACTTCTCTATAGGCAAAGAGAGCCGCGGGTAAAACCCTGTCCCAATCTTGAGGATGATCTTCAGTTATCTTACCAAGCAAAGTCTTGAGCGTTCTATTCAGACGCTCAACTAACCCATTAGACATAGGATGGTAGATACTACTGAGAGATCGTTCAATATGTAAGGTAGACATTACCTGTGACATAGTGTCAGATATGAGTTGAGTGCCATGGTCTGACAATATTTCTCTGGGGAACCCCAAGCGAGAAAATATCAACCAAAGAGCATCTGCGATATCTGTAGTAGATATGCTCTTAAGAGGAATAGCCTCTGGCCAACGTGTGCACATATCGACACATGTAAGGATAAACTGATGTCCTCTGGCCGACTTGACCTTAAAAGGGCCAATAATATCTATGGCCATTTTCTGGAACGGCCGAATAGGAATGTCAGCAGCCTGGATAGGCGCAGCATGTCGTGGTCCTCTAGATTTGACCTCCTGACATACCTTGCATGATCGGCAGTAAATACGAATGTCCTTATTGACAAAAGGCCAAAAGAAAGCCGCAAGGACTCTCGACTTCGTACGGGCAAAACCCATATGTCCAGCACATTGCGAGTCATGAGCATGTTGCAATATTTGCACTCTCATGCTCTTGGGAACAAGAATTTGCGAATGTGCCGACGTAGTCGAATCTTGTACCATACGTACAAGTACGCCGTTTCTCATTGCAATCCAAGATTTTCTATTTGTATCCTGATTCGGATCACCTTTCTTCGCAAGAACGAAGAATTTTTTTAAAGAAGGATCTTCTTCTTGCAATTTTATGAAAGAGTCACGAGTGATTACTAAGTGACTATCTTGGCTATCAACTTCATTATCACTATTCAGTGAAGTTTCGGGTGTTTGTAGAGCTTGTGCTCTTGTAACTACTGCATTTGTAGCTTGCATGTTATTATCTTCCCAAGCAGCAATCTGCTGTGGGGTACACTCCCTAACTCCGTGAATACGACCAATAATAAGGTCCGCAATAGGATTAGGTAAGAGACAAGCATGCACATCACCAGTAAAGAAAGGAGTGGCAATGCGAATTACAGCAGTAGGATATTTTTCTAGAGTGCCGCCAAATGTGACACATTTAATAACCCTTCCTGTAGCACAAGATGGATCTACAAGCGATTGTCTAACACCAATAGTGGTGCATCCGGAATCGAAAAGTAGTGAGACCGGAGTATCATTAACAAGACCCTTATGTAGAATTAAAGAACCCCTCCCGTCATGCGCAACAGCAGCAGGAAGAGCGGGAAGTGGGTGACCACAACTCAAAGTAGTTATGGTACCCGGTTCGAATAAAGTACTGCATTGGGGGCATTTGTTTGCTCTCTCAAAGTCAAAAGCAGAACCAGTGACAGCGTCAAAGTTTTTATTATCAACAACATGATTACAGGCTCCCTCAGTTTCCTGTTGTACAGCATTAGCCTGCTGATATCTCTTTTTTTTGTGTTGAGATCTACCCCGACTATTATTACCTCTGAAGTTATCAGAGTTATTATTATCTCTGCAGTTATTATTGTCTCTATTGTAATTGTTATCCTGGTTCGAATTCCAGTTTCCACGATTACTATCATGTTCACATTGATGCGAACATCTATTTGTTTGGTTCTGAGGTCTTCGGCAGGAATAACCTCTATTACCATATCCTCTTTTGAAATGCCTATAATTATTAGGGTGATAGTAACGACCACTATCAGGTTGTCTCCAATTCTTCGAAGAAGAATCACCATGAAATTGGTTTCCATGATTTTGACAGAAATTACCGCTGCTCTTTCTATCAAAATTTTGTTGGAATCTACGAGCAAAGTTTTGACCATACGGAGCTGCCGAAGCAACTGGTAAACCTTCTTTCACCTTAGAGTTACCCATGGTTATGTGTGGGTGTGCAGTTACGTATTGGCAACAGAAATCTTCCATTTCTTTTATTGTTTTAGGTTTACGTTCATGAAGGAAAGCAAGGAAAGACTCATTGACAGACGACATGACTTTGTCTCTAAGTATTAAGTCCATAAGTCCTTCATAAGTTTTTTTCCGTCTTAGATAGTTCAACCCATCGTGAGAAAGTAATGCGTATTCTTGCAATAAACTCGGAGAATTCAACTCCATTTTCAGGTAACATGTTTTTTAAATTGTAGACGATAGCCGTCTTCGTTAAGCTGATATTTCTTTAACAGAGCGGCCCTGACAACCTCATAATTGTTCTTGTCAGGTTCATCCACCATATTTAATATACTTAGAGCTTTACCTGTCAGTATCCCTGATAACTGATAAACATATTTTGCTTTGTCTATGTTATGAGCTGTACATGCTTGTTCAAATCTGTCCAGATAGAACATTATGTCATCACTGGAAGGACTAAAAGTTGGCAACTTAATCTTAAAAGTATCATTATTAGCCTTACCAGAAGATGAACCCTTGTTTGAATCATTACCATTACTCATGTTCATCAATTTCAATTTTTCCAACTCTAAAGCTAAGACCTTTTCTTCATGTTCCATTTTTGCTTTCTCTTTCCTCTCATCAGATTCTCTCTGTAATCTTCTCTCCTCAGCCTGAGCCTCTATTTGAAGTCTTTCAGCTTCTTTTTTCAAGTCTTTTATTTTCAGCCTCTTTTTCAAGTCTTTTATTTTCAGCCTCTTTTTCAAGTCTTTTATTCTCAGCTTCTTTTTCAAGTCTTTTATTTTCAGCCTCTAGCTGGAGTATTCTTTCCTCAGCTTCTGATTCCCTTTTTTACATATGATAAGAGGGTGTTTTATTGGTGGAAATGTGTGGAAATTAAAGGAGATCACGTCTGCAAGAAAAACAAGAATTTTCAACTTAAATGTTATGCGGTCCTGAAACAGGGATAAGAACAAAAACGGCAACCAAGCACTTACAGACTTCCATAAATGGGTGTTTTGGGAGAGTAGAAGGATTAAGATGATGTGACAGGATTAAGATGATGTGATAGGATCAAGATGATGTGATAGGATCAAGATGATGTGACAGGATTAAGATGATGCGACAGGATCAACATGATGTGACAGGATTAAGATGATGCGACAGGATCAGGATGATGTGACAGGTTAAAGATGATGTAACAGGTTAAAGATGATGTGACAGGATCAAGATGATGTGACAGGATCAAGATGATGTGACAGGTTAAAGATGATCTGACAGGATCAAGATGATGTGACAGGTTAAAGATGATGTGACAGGATCAAGATGATGTGACAGGATTAAGATGATGTGACAGGTTAAAGATGATGTGACAGGATCAACATGATGTGACAGAATTAAGATGATGTGACAGGATCAACATGATGTGACAGGATTACCAGTTCTGAAGTGATGGAAAGGATCAGGCAAATACTAGTGGAACAAGTGGTCAAGAACAGATATTGGCGGAGAATAGGACATACATTAAGAATATTAGATGACAGCATCAGATGTAGGGTGATCATCTGTCCTCTTTTCTCCGGATTCGTCCTCATTTCACCTTAAGATTCGGCGTGCGGGCGGCTTTTTCCAAAAGTGCAATTTGTCCGGCGATTGAACATGACTTCGATGAAGTTCTTCTTATGCGAGTATGGTCTTAAACAAGCATTTTTCAAGTATTGAACAGACTGCTATAGGAATAGAGTTGGATTATTGAAGTGCAAAAATTGTATTAAATCTGTGATAGACATTCTTAAGCATCGCTTGTGTAAAGGGTCGGCGTCCTTGAAGATTCCGAATATACTTGTTGAAAACAAATAGGCGGAGTAGATAGTTTTTGTGACAAGTTTTATTAGGATAATGCATGCATATCTGTTGCTTAAAAGACTTAGCGATATTGATGAAACCATTAGAAGATTTCACATCTTTTTCAAGGATGACTTTACATGAAGTACCAACGTGTGTAGATGTTCGAGCTTGTGTGCAATATTTACCTAATAAAGATGTTGCATTTGGCGATGCAAGTGCTTTGATCAACTTAACAACCTGACAATATTTGTTGAAAGTAGCGGCAATTATGAAGGATTAATGCAGTTTCTGGCACACGATAAACGAACCCAATTTTTAAAACCGTCAATAAATATTGAATTTCATTCTGAACTTTTAATGATTGCACATTATTTATTTGCGGTGCATGACCACAATGCAAACGTGGATAGGATTTTATTTTTTTAATTGATGGAAAGTCACTGGACAAAAGACAGAAACATGTCCATTGTGGATTCAATCAACGGAATTTTACTTCTGCAATATAATTTACCAGACGTGTCGTGTGGTCAATCCCATGAATATTTAAAAGAAAATAATGAATGTTTAAAGAAGATAATGTCCACAATAAATAAATAAATAAGATTAATAATGATAATAATAATAATTTGATCAATACTGATTAATATATATGAAAAGCTAATTTGTGACGTCAGAAAATGTGCTGTTTGTGACATGGTCACCCTAATCACATGGCAGTCTTTTTTCTGGAATACCTGGACACAAGTTACGGAGACCAAATAGATGACAATTTAAAAAAAACAAACATGGAAATGATGACTACAGGCAGACGTAAGAAGGATAACTAGACAGTCCACGAATTATTTAACGTTTGGTGCAAGACATGAGGACTTGGCATGAACTAAATGGATAACTATGCTCCACAGGTAGCTGGGAGACAGTGACGAGTGTATTTTTAATATCTGTATGTGGATTTATCTCACATGCTCACATATTTCTGTTATTTGTGCCATTTTTCCCGTTGTCCATTCTCGCATGTAGGCTTCTTCTTTTTTTGGGGCATTAGTAATTTTTTATTAAATAAAAAAATTAAAAAAAAATAATAATATATAAAAATTCGCTAAGCTGCCAAATGCAGGTCTGTGGCCATCACGCCTGGTAGGCGGTCTTGTAGGGCAGCAACAAACTGCTGTCAACTTTGTTCGGTCAGGGCGGCATTCTTAGTACAGTGCCCAACTCTATGGTTCATTCTTGGCATTCTAGCCTCCCACAGTTTCTCCCGCACGTTGGTTTTTGGGTCGGGCCTATCTTTCGCCTCCCTTCGGGGGTCCATAGCATAACTGTTCTTGTAATGGCATCAGGGTCGCTATTGAGAACGTGGCCAACCCAACTCCAGCGGAATGCCAGATTTTGATCGTGCAAGCATGTTCCTCCTGGTTCGGACTGGCCAGGAATAAGCAGTTCTTGGGAAAAATGCATGGTATAGTCGTGCCAACCAAGGAGTCCTTCGGAAAAATTTTCCTTAGGCAGATTGTGGTGGAAGGAGGACAGTGTCGAGCATTTCCTTATCTGTTTAATTCAACAATCATATCAGTGAACCATTTCTATGAGATGCACATAAATCTAGTCAGTGTTATTATCTATGTGTTATTATGTGTTATTATCTATGTGTTATTATCTATGTGTTATTATCTATGTGTTATTATGTGTTATTATCTATGTGTTATTATGTGTTATTATCTATGTGTTATTATGTGTTATTATCTATGTGTTATTATGTGTTATTATCTATGTGTTATTATGTGTTATTATCTATGTGTTATTATGTGTTATTATCTATGTGTTATTAATAAACTGAAACTGTATAGATCTACACATCGTTGTCACGAGCGATATTTTCTCTTGTTCTCTCGATAGATTTTTCTTTCGTTCTCTCTTTTCTCTTTTTAAACTTTTCTCCCTTTTTTTTTTTTTTTAAATCTTCCCTACACGCACATTCCAGTTGCTGTCACCCGAAAATTGGATGGTAGTATAATTTTCACCCACTTGTGCAAATTGTTTGCCCGGAACAGGTTGCTGGTGTCTGGCAGTCATTAATGGGATGTAATAGATACGGTGATTATCTTCGCGGTAGCAGAGAATGTAAAGAGTTTTTCACACGGTAAAGTAAGGTATCTCCCTGAGAGAGAATTCAGATGACGCGAGTGCCCACGAGTTAGTTAATTTAAGATGGGAAATGGTCTAGGGAAATAGGAGTGTTCTCCCATAAATCTGTGATCTGTCTCTAGCAAAATGGGATTTCGCTGTTTCTTGGTATTTAGCCTTAGAATAAACAATTCTCCGGCACCTCAATCCAAAAACTTTGGTTCTGAAATGAGCTCAACTAAAATTCTATAAGTGTGACGAATTGTCATTAACTTTATAGAAACGATTGCTCTTTAGGCATGTTTGATTAACTGAAATTCTATACATATTTGATTGATACATAATCTATATATACTTGTGACATTTTCATTATCACCAGTAAAGTTTCATTGTAATTTTCTAAAATCAAGATTAGTTTTGCTGACTTTTCTTTGGTGTATATATACATATGGTTAGAGCACTGGCTTCCTAGCTCGATGATCCATGGTTCGATCCCCAGTTGAGGTGGGATTTTTTAGACCGCAAACGGCTCCGGGGTCGACCCAGCCTCATGAATTGGGTACCAGAGCAACTCTGGGAAGGTTAAGGCGGCCGGCGTGATGCTGACCACATCACCCCTTGTGTGCCGATGGTCAAGAAAATATGGGCCTAACACCATATTCCCAATATGCCTCAATGGGCGTGTAACGGAATCCTTTACCTTATATATATATATATATATATATATATATATATATATATATATATATATATATATATATATATATATATATATATATATATATATATATATATATATATATATATATATATATATATATATATTTACACCTATAGAGCCTATAAATAATAAGGTGAATGTCGCTGAATTAAATCAGCTGGGGTCTTGAACGAACTAAATCATACAATGTACATCTTCACAAAAAAGCAGCGTGTCAGATAAAAAGTTAACGTGTTCAGACTCATTCAGCATTGTTCTTGACATCTGAAATATCTTGTGAATACTCCTTCGAGGGAGAAGCATCATTATCCTTCAATCTACAACTCTGCCAAGAGTAATCTTGTGCGAAGGTAGATACCTTTGAAGACCTACATTAGGTACTCCAGGTTTTGGCCACTGATGGACCACTACTGCAGAGCAAGGGGAGGCAACCCGTGGCAGTTATGTACCTTAACCCTAGCAGCTGAGACAGTACCCCAGTAGCTGCGGCTCCACGAGAGGTGAGGCCTTCTGAAGACTTGGTTCGTACCTTCAACTTAAGTGCTGGTTACATCATTCGGGCTACTGCAGCTGCACAGGTAGTGGAAGTGGAGTCCACAGAAGAATTACTTATTTCAACTGGCTATTATGCAAAGAACGACACAGTAAATCTATGTTATATCGCCGTCACACATAAGAAGTAACCAAAAGATTCGAACTTGTTTTGGGACACACCTGTAACACCTGATCTAATTCGTGCTCTGCTTGAAGTACGACCTTGTCAGGCGAGGCTAAAAAATAATTTTGACAATTTTCGAAAAGATGAAGGGATGCGTCATTTTCATGCAACTTGGTAGAAACAAAAGCAAGTGAAAAATGTTTGTACAATCGACCGGCACTCGCTGGTTTACTCACTAAGAGCAAATATTAGGAATGTTTTTATTGTCGGATACTTGGAGTGATCCAAAAACTGATTGCAAGAATTTTGCTAAAGGTATGCAGAAAATGCAAAAGCATGAAAAAGTGAAAGTCAACAAAATAGAAAACAACGAACTTTTCCTTACCACATTTCATTTGTTAAACGACAGAACAGTCTTAACTGGTCTTCTAACGGCGTAAAAGGAAAGCGAGAGATAATAAATAGGATGATAATACAGCGTTTTATAGATAGTTCTGTAATTCTGAGAATTCAGGGATTGGCATTCCACTGTCAGCGCGAGTGTAAAGGTTTAGGTTCCTAAAGTACAAGTTATGGTTATTGTTTGAAACTTCCTAAGCTGTTGGCTAAAAAAGATACACTACTAGAGCAACATTCATCGCAGGGCAATCGGAATGCAACATATTTTTTTAACATTCTTCTTTCAGCAATAAAAAAAAACTAAAGGCTGTGAATAATATTTTCTTACGGTCAGTCTTACCATGGAGCAATCACCATGTCGGGTGAAATATGAAGTCTCCAAACTAGGAAATTATCCGTAATGCGCTTCTTACGTTGGCTGTGCACTTAATTTTAATTCGATTCTGATTGATGAATTAAACATATTGTGACACAAGATAATTCCTGTGTTTTTATTTTAAGAAAGTAAATGTGTATAATGAAGTTAAAAGTAATCTGAGATTTTGGGTGACGCCTTCCGTATATGTTCTCCCCCCAGTCGTTAAAACCTGTCTGCGCCAATGGACACACTATAATATTTAAGTATGTGGATATCGTAAATATTTAAAAATTCTCTGCAGTCTTAAGACAACGTTCCCTAATTTTTGTGAGGGATTGGTGGATGATAACTCAACTAGCTATTTGTAACATTTTAAGTGTGACATTCTTTCGTAGTATTTTCTATATATACTACTGGACAAAAGTTAAGGGCCGCCATTCAGTTTGGACAAGGTTTATATAATTCTTCCTGAGCAGGGTCGATTTTCCAAATGTCAGGTAGCTTGAAATCTCTCAAGAAGTCTCTGAATGGTAGAGTGGGACACTGCTAAACGTCTTGCAACATGACGAACAGATTGACCATCCTGAATCCATGCCATGGCTCGACCACGGTCTACAGTGCTGAGACTTCTCCTTGGTGGCATGGCTAGTGCAGTGATCATTTCGACCACTTGTCATACTGATTTATTGCATACCAACGGTGAACACTCTTTACCGATGATCATTTTCCACGTGCATTCAAATTCAACTCACTTTTTCACCTTTTGAACTAGTGGGGCGTGTTGTAAAAACCACGAGTTTTTGCAGCAACAATGGCAATTTTCACGTGCGGGTTAAAGTGACCCAGTTTTTGGACATTTAAAAAAAATTAACCTAGTGCACACAGAAATGTATACACATTTCTCTGAGCTCAGTTTTAATGACATTTTTTCTTGTCTTTATAGTTTGCCAATCAATTATATAAACCTTGTCTAAACTGAATGGCGGCCCTTAACTTTTGTCCAGTAGTATATACATATAATTGTCTATAACATTTATATGGTGTATTCTGCCTGATGTCACGGTACACCATGCAGACACCCGCGGCACACTGGTCGCGGAGCACTGGCCTGAGCCTCGTACAAGGTAATCCCATAGCAGATACTGCCGTAGGGGAGTGAAGTGTTAGAGATTTCACTAGAGCCTCGTACAACCTAAAAACGCCACTGATGAGGGGAACTTACCGACAGAATGACCTTCACCTACCCCGTTGACGGAGAAGCTGTTTGACGAAGAGAGAAGCCTGAGACAGGTCGCCAAATTTATCAGACATATAGATGTGGTTATATGAAAGCTAATGAAGATGAATAAGTATTGATAGCTCGGAAAATCAAGAGGGAAAAGGTACAGGCGCACTTAAAATATTTGGCATCTGGGCGGATTCTGCTTTTCGTACCATCCCTTCTTCCCCCTCCCCCCCCCAAGAAACGCACTTGTAAGTATATTTTTAACAGTAAGTGCTATCATAAACGTGTCAGATGGCACCACCCCCTTCCTGGCTGTCACCCGGGGCGGACAGCCCCTCTTCCCCACTTTAGTACTCAACTGGCCAGAGGTACTAATTATAATACAATCGTAATGGATGTCACAAAACGTTTTGTGCATGTACTTTGGCGCCCTTCTCTCTCTCTCTCCATCACCGTCCTATTCTTTGACATATTTTATGCACCTACGTGTTTACCAGCCGCTCCCATGCGTATTTACGTTTCACCAGGTGAACTGTAGTATTATCGAAGCTAATTAGACAGTTCAGCGGATAATACTTGTATCACGTAAGTCGTCGAGCCACCTTTGATAGAGTCGATCTTTATTGACACAAAGTGGTAGCGCACGATCGATGAAAAGAAAGCCATATTCTCTGTCTGAAAAATCCGTTTGATAATACGTAATCGCTTCCGCTGGACCATCTCTGTGTAATTATTACCGATAACCTGTCAGGGGAAACAATATGGGCAGAAAGTAGCTAGACAGGAAATAAGTTCACAGATTTGTTTGTGAGTTTGCATAAAGATGCAATCGGAAGTATTACTGCCTTATTAGAAAGAGGTCACGCGTTGGAATTTTAAAATTTGATATTTTAAAACACGCGTGGGATATTATGATTTAAAACCGCGACCCTATAGTTCTAAAGAGCTTACCTTTGACTTGATTTGAGAACCGGAATAGACTTTAACTTTCATTGGCAAGTTGGTCTAAAAGTACAATCTGGGACTTGACCTGAGAAATGGCAATATAATCTAGCGAAATCAGAGTCACAAATTAGCAGCTCATGGGAGCCAGAGAGACATCGGACTAAGAATTCCAAAATTATAAGTGACAGATCGAAGTATTTGGGCAACTTTAAAACTTAAAAGTAAACTCGCATTTTTAAATACAAAGACTGGAGACCCAAGGAATCAGATTACCCGTCATAAGAGGAATGCTAACATTTCCCAGACCACGTGATTCGAAAGCATCTAACCTACGTCCATTCTAACTGTGCCAGGAGATTGTAGATCCTATTTGGAGTACGTTGTGAACCTATATTTTACAAATGTGAATTTAACAAGTTTTTCTTGCTAAGTGGTTATATATGAGGCTGGCAACCTCAACATATGGAAATAGTATGGCCATAAACCACTACAGCAAGCGCTGATGTTTGTTTTATGCTAATCTGCTCAGAAAAGCGAAAGCAGCAGCGATCCCAGACTCCGACTGGAGCAGTGATGAGTGATGATTACATCCCATGTGCATCAAGGGTAACGTATAATTTTGTGAGATATATTGTTGAGGACTGTTTCGGGGTTGCAAACGTGTGAATAGCTGCAGACATTCGCATGGGTGCACCACGAACCACCTCAATTGAATTAATACTAGAAATCGCGCAAATCGAGGTATGACGCGTCAAGGCTAGTAACTGCAGTCTATGTATGGCCATAGAGCCGTCCGGCAGTGTTTCAAATGTGTGGCAGAGCCACTTATGGAATGTGTATAATATATGTGGCATGGTGTCGTGAAACATTCTAAATCCACATATATAAATTAAAAGGTAAATGTAAAGCCTAACACATAAATTCAATAAAAGGAAAAGAAGAATGGTAAAGAACAGTGCTGTCACAATGACTGTACTCGAGATCCCCCTTTTTCTGCTTCGTCTGCATATTCTCACGCTTTCACGTTTGCTAGTAAAGCCTACAGCAGCATACACGCGTTTCAACAAAACAATAAAACGTGTATTGTATTTCTTAGAAAACCTTGAGATACGCAAGCTGCTTAATGACCTAGATTAATATTCCATTAATTTCATTTTATACACTACGTTAACATAAACGAAAGGACAGATGGACTTAGGATAGAAAGAGAGAGGGCTGAACGGAGGAACGCCGGCAACACTAACACGCGTCTCGCGATATAAAATTAATGCCACCCTCAAGCGTAAGGCATGAAGCACTAACTTTTTTTCAAATAGACAGTGATAAAAAACACTACCAATACGAGAGTTAGGTTTAAAAACCTGTTTAATGCTTATTGGTAAACATGACATTATACTGTTTTATGTCTGAAAGCCTGACAGTACCGAGACACCACATCGTATCGAAGTGAACGGGAGGTAGAAGAAAATGCATATTTTGAACGCAGCCACTTAGCTCCATTAAATTTATATATTTGGGTTCCTTAGGACTTGCTGACAAAGAATATGTTAAGTGTTACGCAAATAGTCTAGGAATTAACAAATTATAGCCAACAGAAAATAGTGAGGATGTCTGACAGCACCAAATCATAATCGCACAGTGGCATGTTTTGAAACCACCATTTTACGGGAAATAGGCCACCATGTTAAATCCGATTTGATTGGAGGGAATGATATGTAAGGCTAAACATGATTAGTCGGATTGCAAATACTATTTTTGGTTGTTAGGGGAAACGTAGGAAGGGTACATTTTTTCAAAAGCTTTGTAAACATGGCCCTATTGGCTAGACCCGTTGATATAGTCAATTAGGAGCGTCTGTTCAGTGCCACATTTTAAAATAAACTTACTAAGAAACAGTGCGTTGAGATCCAGCTCATATTTTTCTAAATAAAAGCCTGGGACAGAGGCAGATCGCAATTTGTGCCATAATTCATCGCCAGTCAACGTATTTGTTTATTATTTCCATGAATTGTGGGACCGTGGTCCTAACTTATTGAAGCAGCACCTGGTCTGAGTTTTGCTGAATCCAGAGGCTGATAGCATACCCCTTGGTCCAGATAGCGACCAGTGAGGTGTCTCAAGAACACGGTGAAGCAAGCGAGCAGAGGAGTCTGTTTCCTGCCGCCCTCACAGAAGATAAGATTCTGTGGCCAGAGCAGCTCAATTTTATGTGCCCCCTCTAAAATTGACAATATTTTAAATAAAGAGGGACAATAAATTGTTTCAAATGACAGGAACTGTGAACTTTTCCCAATACTATTTCCACCATAAGCAAACACTTGAAGTCATGATGACAAACAACAACCTAGCTTGAAAAAGCCAGTATTACCTCATAGTACCACTTCACAACTTACACACATAGGATAATAATAATAAAATATGTCAACACAAAGATCATTTCTATAAATTGTGTACATACAACTTGTAATTACATTTGATTGTGATTCCTGGTTCACTGTGTAGTTGAATCAGGATATCTATTATTGAAAGGAATTAATACATATATTTTTAAACTTTAACACTTGACTCATTTAAGATAGTCTTATAGAGTGTTATATGTGTGTGAGTGTCACAGTGTTGTAAAGTGTTGTGGAATAAATTAAATTGTTTATCTGTCTGTTGTTGTTGTGACTTACACTTCATCATTTTCATAACCCTAGACATTCAACGTAGTCATCACATTATTCCAGAATAATTCTGACTGAGGTATAAATGTGGGAGCAAGTAAGGTCATCTGTGATACACCACACTTATTAGATACAGATACCTTTACAGCTGATCTCAGTCAGTACACTAAGTCCCCTATAAATGTTTATATCATCCCACTTTACCACATATATTGGGGTCTCGCTCCCGGGATATTGAACTTTCTCCTATTATATATATTGGGAATAATAAAAATTTAAAAGGTATCCTTGGGTGAAAATAAATAAGGTTGAGCTCTCAGTGCCTGTGGTTGTCCTTAGATATTTAGTTAGAGATTGAATTGTTTAGTTAGATATTGTTTACATTTGCCTGTTAGAAAATGGCCGACTTGGCAAAATTTCGATCTTCTGCTATGCAGGCTGCAAAAGAATTAGGAATGGACGGGCAAGTTATGATTGCCTAAGTCACTACGGAATGTGACAAATATATTGAACGTGAAGAAAGAAAATTTGAAGCCGAAAGAAAATTAGAATCGGAAAGATTAGAAAAAGAGGCTGAAAGAAAGTTAGAGGCTGAAAAGGAAATTAAGAGGTTGCAGATTGAGGCCGACAAAGAGGCAAAAGCATTGGAGGCAGAAAAAGAGATTAAAAGGCTCCAGTATGAAGAGAAGAAGCTGGAGGCAGAAAGAAAAGAAAAAAGATTGACTGCCGAAAGGGAAGACAAGCGATTGGCTGCAGAGAGGGAAGCAGAAAAGGAGGAGAAGAGATTACAAAGGGAACATGAGTTACGACTAAGGGAGTTTGAGTTTCAAGGCCATGCTCCTGAAAATGGTGCCAGTCCCTTTGCCTCCGATGCTACTGCTAGTCAGGGAGCCTCAACCTCAGCTATGAACTTTCATTTAGATCATTTTGTTGAGAAAGACGATGATATCGAGAGCTATCTAAATAGATATGAACTATTAGTTACCACGTATGGGTTAGAGAGAGAAAGGTGGAGCTTAAAGTTATCTCAAGGGCTTCGTGGTGCAGCTTATGAAGTTTTTGCCAAAATGAGCAGAGGTGATCAAGAAAATTATGACATGCTAAAGCAGGCTCTTTTGTTAAGATATGAAAAGAATGGAGAATTTTATAGGAAAGAATTTAGGAATGCTAAACTACTGTCAGGTGAAACCTATCACCAGTTCTCTGCACGGTTAGAGACATACTTGGAGAAATGGACTTCTCTGGGGAAAACCCAAGATCTTAAGGAAATGATCCTTATAGAACAATTAAGAGAGTCCATGGCTCCAGACCTGAGAAAGTTTCTCATGGAACAAGGTGCAGAGAGACTGGGTGAGCTACTCGATGTCGCTGAAAGGTATCAAGCGGCTCAGGCAGAGGTATCAGGTAATAAAAAGAAACAGGTAGAAAATTTTAAGGCACCACAGAACTTTAATAAATTTGATCCTAGAGATCATAACAAAGGTAAGCACCAGTTTGATAGGCCACGGTATGACAATAAAAATAAAACCCCACAATTCGATGAAAGGAAATATGATGAAAGAAAATCTTTCAACCAAGGAAGGAGGTGGTGTAAAAATTGTCAGATGGACAATCATGATACTGACCGTTGTAGAAGGAAACCTGTGTATATGGCCACCCTTCAGGTCAGGTCAACCTCAAGACAGGAGGAGGATATTCTGATAGATACCACTCCAGAAGAGTTGAGGAAGGCACAGGCTGGGGATAAGACCCTCAAGCCTTGTTTCAGGAAATTGTCAACTTGTCATACAACTCCAGGCAAGGGAGATTTTTATATGAAAAACAAGTTGATTTACAGGAAGGCCGGAACTAGATCCAATGGTCACGGACAGTTGGTTCTTCCAAAGGCATATAGGGCAGACTTAATAAGGAGCCTACATGTGAAAAAACATGGGACCATGAAAAAATAGGTACCATCATCCAAAAGGTGGCTCACAATTATTATTGGCCCAAGGCAAGGTGGGACATTGAGAATTTTGTAGAAAGGTGTAGCACAGCACATGAGGGAACACCCACAAGTGGGAACATTGATCAGGACCTGGACACGCCACGGGGCAAACGCAGGCCTGACACTGAAAAGAAAAATAAATTAAATAAAGTGGACCAAGTGGAATGGGAAGCCCCTTTTCACGGACAAGCTTCAATTAACTGTTTTACAATGGCCACTATGCAGCGAGTGCAAAAAGATGTCTTACCCCAGGATAAGCCGAAAATCCCTCAATCGGACTTAAACAAACTGGAGGAAGAGGATGTAGAGAGGAAATCTCTCATCAAGTATTTTAAGTGGGGAGAAAGCCACAAGAAAAGAATTGGTAGCGGTCGTTTTGTGCATGATAATTCTGGGAAGAAAAATCATCACTATAGAGCTTCGAGTGGAAGAGACCATACCGGTGCATGGACAAATAGGTCCACAAAATTAAAGGTCCATATGAAGCGCTGTTAAGAACGTGGACTGATGAAAAGGCAGAGGAAAATATTACATCCTCATACCAATATGTGAATGAGCTGACCACTCGTTTAAAAACTGGCTGGAAACTTGCCAATGAAAATTTGAGACAAGCCAGGAAGAAACATGCTGCCTATTACAACAGGAAAGCTACAGACAGAGATTTGGCTGTGGGAGAGAAGGTACTGCTTCTTCTACCCGGTAGTCAGAATAAGTTACAAATTGGATGGCAAGGTCCATATACAGTTCTAGAGAAGGTGTCTAGAACCAATTATAATATAGATAAGAAGGGGAAAGAACAAATCTATCATGTGAATCTCCTGAAGAAATATTTGGAAAGAGAAAATCAGGAAGAGACACACTTGTTGACCTTGTCCATTGCCATGGAGATGAAAAAGGAACCACTTTCATCATTTGAATATCCATTACACCCTTGTGAGACAGCGGCACAGGTGAAAATCAGTACACATTTAACGAAAAATCAGAAAGAGAGAGTGCAACAGGTTCTAGATAATCATACAGAGGTGTTAACAGACCGACCGGGGCATACAAACTTATTGGAATATGATATGAAACTGATAGACCCCACACCTGTCTGTATGAAACTCTATTCGATTCCTTTTGCTAAGGAGAAAGCTTTGAAGGAAGAGATAAACTATTTGTTGAAGGAAGGAATTATTTCACACAGTGAATCTTCGTATAGTTCCAGTGTGGTGCTCTTAAGGAAACCCTCTGGAGAACATAGACTCTGTATAGATTACAGGAGACTGAATGCTATCACAGAAGGACAGGTGGATCCATTGCCGGAAACAAACCAGTTGTTTGCCAGGCTAAATAAAGCTAAATATTTCTCAAAAGTGGATCTGAGTAAAGGATACTATCAGATTCCAGTAAAGCCTGAGGTTAGACCATACCTAGCTTTTAGTACCTCAGAGGGACACTATGAGTTTAGCAGATTGCCATTTGGATTGAAGAATGCGCCTAGTGTCTTCTCTAGAATGATGAGAAAATTGTTGGATCCTCTGAATAACCCGTGCATCACAAATTTCATGGATAATATCCTTATAGCAACAGAAACATTTGAGGAACACATTGACTCTCTGAACATGCTGTTTAATCGACTTAGAGAAGCGAATTTAACAGCCCGACCAACCAAATGTTGCGTTGGATGTAAAGAATTAGAATTCTTGGGACACACAGTCCATCAGGGAAACATGACCCCTGACCCCAAGAATTTAGAGAAACTAAAGAAAGCCCCGAGACCACAAACCAAGAAAGACGTGAGATCCTTTGTCTCATTGTGTGGTTTCTACCAAAAGTATATCAAAAACTTTAATTCCATATGTGCACCGTTAACTGATTTGACACGTAAAGGAAATCCAGATCGAATTACATGGACATCACAATGTGAATGGGCTTACCAGGAATTGAAGGAAAAGCTCACAAGCAAACCTATTTTGAAATTACCTGACTTAAGTCAAGAATTCATTGTAAGGACGGATGCCAGTAATATCGGGTTAGGTGCGACCCTGTTACAGAAATCAGATGCACTGGATGGGGAATTAAGCCCAGTGGCATATGCTAGCAGAAAGTTGAATAAAGCTGAAACCAATTACTCAACTAGCGAAAAAGAATGTCTTGCAGTAATATGGGCGATAAAGAAATTCAATATTTATCTGTATGGGAAGGCATTTAAGTTGCAAACGGATCACAAACCCTTGTCGTTTCTAGCGCAGGCTAGACATGAAAATTCTAGATTACTCCGTTGGTCATTACTGATGCAGCCATTTGAGTTTTGCATAGAGTATATATCTGGAAAGACAAATCTGGGAGCGGATTTTTTAAGCCGCCATGCGTGTGATGAGAATCACCGTAAGCCCCAGAAATAATAATAAATTTCTCTATGTGTATATAGAATTATAGACTGACATATAACGTCTGTTTTAAGAGGGGAGAATTTGTCGTGAAACATTCTAAATCCACATATATAAATTAAAAGGTAAATGTAAAGCCTAACACATAAATTCAATAAAAGGAAAGAGAAATGGTAAAAGTACAGTGCTGTCACAATGGCGTACAAAAATCCCCCTTGTTTTCTACTTCGTCTGCAAATTGTAACGTTTCACGTTGATAGTAAAGCCTACTGCATCACTACACGCTTTCTACAATAAAACGTGTACTGCATTTCTAAGAAAACCTTGAGATACGCAAGCTGATTAATGACCTAAATTAATACTAGCATTAATTACACTACGTTAACATAAACGAAAGGACAGATGGACCTAGGATAGAGAGAGGGAGGGCTGAAAGCAGGAACGCCGGCAACACTAACACGCGTCTCGCGATATACAATTAATGCCACCCTCCCCAAGCGAAAGGACAGAAGCAATAACTTTTTTTCAAATAGACAGTGATAAAAAACACTACCCATACGAGAGTTAGGTTTAAAAACATGAAAAATGCTTATTCGGAAACATGACATTATACTGGTTTACGTTTGAAAGCCTGACAGTACCCAGACACCACATCGTATCGAAGTGAACAGGAGGTAGAAGAAAATGCACATTTTGAACGCAGCCACCTAGCTCCCTTAAATTTATATAATTGGGTTCCTTAGGACTTGCTGACAAAGAATATGTTAAACGTTACGCAAATAGTCTAGGAATTAACAAAATATAGCCAAAATAAAATGGTGGTGCTGTCAGACAACACCAAAATCAGAATTGCGCAGTGGCAGGTTTTGAAACCACCATTGTACGGGAAATAGGCCAACATGTTACCTCCTATTTGATTGGCGGAAAGTATATGTAAGGCTAAACATGATTAGTCGGTCTGCAAATACTATTTTTTGTTGTTAGGGGAGACGGAAGGAAGGGTACTTTTTTTCAAACGCTTGTGTAAACATGGCTCGATTGGTTAGACCCGCCAATATAGGCAATTAGGAGCGTCAGTTCAGTGCCACATGTTAAAATAAACTTACTAAGAAACAGTGCGTTGAGAGCCAGATCATATTTTTCGAAATAAAAGTCTGGGACAGAGGCAGATCGGAATTTGTGCCATTATTCATCGCCAGTCAACGTATCTGTGTATTATTTCCATGAATTGTGGTAAGCTTGATATATTCAATATCTTTTTAATGAAAATTGAATGCAAATTGATAATTTATGTCTGTATATGTGTGTGGTTCAGTAGCAAACATGAGGCAAGGCCTAAATATAGTGCTCCAACCTGAACAGAAGGTGTCAGAGAAAAGTAAAACTGCTTGGAATTGCCAAACAGTACACTGACACCTATCTTATTGACTAGAAAGAACTAATGCTGGAATTGCAGAGGCGTAGTAACCATTAGGGAGGAGTATACTGGTGTAAATTGTTTCAGATGAAGCTGGCAGTTGGCCTACCGCTCTGAACTCAGTGTTTGTTATGTATTGTGTTCAGTCTGGAAATAGATTATAAATTAGTTCTGAAATAGGAGGTACAACCTTCTTGTTTCAGGGACTGTGGTCCTAGTTATTGAAGCAGCACCTGGTCTGGGTTTTGCTGAATCCAGAGGCTGACAGCATACTCCTTGGTCCAGATAGCGACCAGTGAGGTGTCTCCAGAACACAGTGAAGCAATCGAGCAGAGGAGTCTTTTCCTGCCGCCATCACGAAAGATAAGCTTCTGTGGCCAGAGTAGCTCAACATTATGTGCCCCCTCAAAAATTGACATTTTAGTAAACACAGAGGGACAATTAATTGGTTCAAATGACAGGAACTGTGAACTTTTCCCAATACTATTTCCAAGATAATCAAACACTTGAAGTCATGATGAAAAACAACAACCAAGCTTGAACAAAACCAGTATTATCTCATATTACTACTTCACCAATTACACACATAGAATAATAATAATAAACTATGTCAATACAAAGTTCATATATATAAACTGTGTACATAATACTTGTAATTACATTTGATTGTGATTCCTGGTTCACTGTGTAGTTGAATCAGGATATCCATTATTGACAAGAATTAATACATATATTTTTAAACTTAAACACTTGACTCATTTAAGATAGTCTTATAGATTGTTATATGTGTGTGAGTGTCACAGTGTTGTAAAGTGTTGTGGAATAAATTAAATTGTTTATCTGTTTGTTGTTGTTGTGACTTACACTTCATCATTTTCATAACCCTAGACATTTAACGTAGTCATCACAATATTCCAGAATAATTCTGACTGAGGTATAAATGTGGTAGTGTAACTGTCTTTTTCTCTTGTTGAGGTGATCACTGGCCCAAGACAGTATACTTGTTGTTAGATGTGTAGTGCGAGCGTATGATGAACTGAGTGTGGGTTCGAATGAAGGCGCGAATGTGTTTAGGCTCGTATATATGAAGACCCTGCAACCCATACTCTCACATGCAGTAGTCAAGGATGCTTGGACACTGCAGGCATGTTTCAAAACATTTATTGACGAGAACACACATAGTATCAACAGGAACAGTCAGTGTAACAAGGTCATGCTGACCTGAAATCGATAGGTATACAGTTGGCATTCAAAAGGTAAACATCAGAATAGACGTGCATGGTCAATAGCAAAGTTCTTCAATAATGACAGTTCGTAGCGTCGCCCTTGGCATCTCTGACTAAACGCGTCAGATGCCTTAGTCACTTTGACACATAGGTGCAACTTGGCATTCCCCGCCAATTGCACATTATCAGGCTGTAGTATAATAGCCGAAAGCACAGGCCTCGTTCTGACGTCGGCTGTGTACTTCTGTTAAATAGGTTATCATCAACCCTGCAGTAATGCTTATTGTAGACATAAATCCCGCCAATCTGCGGTTCCCATAATATATCTTCGTCACTGGATTTCTGGACAATATAAAGACTAACAGTCTTGGATGGCTACCTCGAGCACAAAATATAAGTTCTGAAAATGGAGGATCGGTGAGCTGCAGTTCACACTAAGTAATCCTTTTACATGTTCTGCCACCGAAAAGCGTAATAATGCATAAAGGTCGGTATTACCTGGAAAATGAATCCTCAGAACATAACAAGGAATTCTGTCGTCATCCCGACGCACAGAGATTCACTGGGGAAAACTGCCATAGCAGTTACTTCGAAGATTCTCCCCGAAAAAACAATGGACTCTTGGTCCCTTCAGAAAAACAGGACCTTCCCGGCTTGCCGGAAGTATAACTCTCCCGCTTAAAAAACCTTCCCATAGGCCCACGCCCGAACTGTCAACCTTTGACCCTAAAGGTCAAAACACAATGAATGAATAAACAAGGGAAGACAACCCCTAATCAACCTGACATAGCAGGTAAAGACATAATTATACTTATGATAAAACATAGGCAAATAACTTGACAGATGACTCCGTCGAAAATGACAGCAACATTACTACCACCCCCCTGTAAAAAAAAAATGAAATTTTTTTTTTTTTAATATGTCCATGAGCAAGATAGCACCAGTATCACTTCTGTGCTCATGCAAAAACTGAACCTAATATCAGGTACAATAGACGCATAAATAAAGCGTCTGAAGAGAATACAAATCATCTCTCAACATAGGAGAAAATATTTCCTTTAAGCCAAACAAACTAAGGGATACCATTCAAGAAACCTAAGTTGCTGGCAATACCAATCATATATCAAACATTACTAAATAATATAATTGTAGCAATATACAAATGTCATGAATTACACTGCTATATTAGCAACATATCACTGATGGATGGACAAAATGAAATTTGTTAAATTATCTAAACATCATCCAAATACATTTGTATTACAACATATTATGATATTAAGGACAGACCTAAGTCTGAAAGTGTATCAGGAAAAACTAGGACACAAGATTTAACTGGAATCATGTGGGCATCTAGACAATATGTCCGCCATCACATTATCCGAACCACGGATAGCTCGCACCGTGAAATGGAAAGGCTGAAGAGCAATAGCATAACGAGTAGATCTCGAGCTCTTCAAATCCTTACTTTGCATAGCCGTAAGAGCTTTTTGGTCGGTTTCCATAAAGAAATGCGCGCCCAGAAGGAACCTTTGTAGCTTAGGAATGGACCAAACCATAGCCAACAACTCACGGTCCAAAACCGAGTAATTCCTTTCCGCCGCATTTAGCTTCCTAGAAATATACATTACAGGATGCAGAGTTCCTGAATATTCCTGCATTAGTGCCGCTCCAATCCCAGTGGAAGAGGCATCACTACGAAGGACAAAAGTCTTATCAATCGATGGTAGTCTCAAGATAGGATGAGATGAGAACAAATTCTTAACCTGATTCAATGAAGATTGGCATTCCTGGGACCAACGCACCATATTAGGAGAACCTTTTTTTCAATAACGTTGAAAGTGGTGCCATAATGGAGGACAGATTCTCAATGAATCTTCCATAGAATTGTATCAATCCCAAGAGACTACGCACTTGCTTTTTCGTCTTCGGAACCGAGATATTTAATATCTTTGAAATGTTTTGGTCCTCTGTCTTCAACAGACCATGACCAACTCGATGACCTAGGAAGGAAATTTCACTAAACCCAACAAAAGCTTTAGAGGGTTTAGCAGTCAAACTATGCTCACGTAGAGTAGATAGCAATTCCTTTAGACCCAAATAGTGTTCTTCCCAAGTATCGCTGAAAAGACAGATGTCGTCTAAATATGCAATGACATCTGCACGATCTGATAGAATTCGTCGCATCATGCGCACGAAAGTCGCTGGGGCGTTCATAAGCCCGAAAGGCATAAAATTCCATTGAAACAGACCCCTAGGTGTCGAAAAAGCAGTGAGAGGTTTGGCGTGTTCCGTTAGTGGGACTTGCCAATAACCTTTTGACAAGTCTAGTTTAGTAAAGAATTTAGCTTTAGAAAGTCTAATAAGTAGATCATCTAATAACGGCATAGGTTCAGCATCGAACTTCGTAACTTGATTTAATTTGCGATAGTCAACGCAAGGACGTATGTTATTGTCTTTCTTTCGAACAATAACTATCGACGAAGAATAAGCTGAAGTGGATGGTTCAATTATTTGTAGTTGAATCATTTCATCCAATTCTTTCTCGACTTGTGCTTGAAAATGAATAGGTATTGGGTATGGTCTTACTCTGATCGGATTACGATCAGTAAGTATGATGTCATGTTCTATGACATCTGTGTGTCCAGGAATGTCGGTAAGGACATCCTGATATGATTGTAACGTAGAGGATACTTGACGCTGTTCCTCAAAAGACAAGTTGGAAGAGACTGTAACGTCTCTCCACGATTCCGTTGAAGTAAGTGGAATCGCAGGAAGAGGTAAGTTCACGTCAAAAAAAATAGTTTCCTCATCCTGTATAACGGACAGGGATGATATGTGACCATGTTGGACTGGAGAGTCGTCCGTCGCCTGGAAAATAGGCTGCAAATAGTCTGGACGTTCAATAAACTCTGTTAGCATATTTATATGGAAGGTTTTATGCCTTCCATCCACATCGACAATATAGTCGACATCGGAAATTTTTGAGACTATAGTGTATGGACCTTTCCATGAAATGAGAAGTCTATTCTCTCTTGAGGGCAGTAAGACATATGCTTTGTCTCCAGG
The DNA here is from genome assembly GCA_024509875.1 of Oreohelix idahoensis. Lineage (NCBI taxonomy): Eukaryota > Metazoa > Mollusca > Gastropoda > Stylommatophora > Oreohelicidae > Oreohelix > Oreohelix idahoensis. Next base: position 185,107 of record JAMPIV010004309.1, read on the forward strand.
ACAAAGTTGACGTAGGCGTCTTTTCTTATTAGCAAATCGCCTAGCTTTTTCTTTCGCAAATTCGGAAGATGAAGTTGCTAACCTGCACGATTCGATAATCTTTTCTCTAAGAGCTATGACATATTCATATGACGATTGTGTATCATCGTCAATATTATCGGAAGTTATCAAATCGTGTAACAAGGACATCGGACCGCGCGGTTGCGCGCCAAAGACAAGTTCGAAAGGAGAAAACCCTGTATGCTCGTTGGGAACCTCTCTATAGGCAAAGAGGACTGCAGGTAAAACCCTGTCCCAATCTTCAGGATGATCCTCCGTTATCTTGCCAAGTAAGTTCTTTAGTGTCCTGTTAAGACGTTCTACCAATCCATTGGACATTGGATGATAAATACTACTGAGAGACCTTTTAATGTCTAGCGTAGCCATTACCTGAGACATAACGTCCGAAATTAACTGAGTGCCGTGATCCGACAGTATTTCTCCGGGGAATCCCAGACGAGAAAATATGAGCCAAAGAGCATCAGCGATATCGACAGTTGATATGCTCTTCAGAGGAATAGCCTCTGGCCAACGCGTGCACATGTCCACGCAAGTGAGGATAAATTGGTGTCCTCTGGCTGACTTAATCTTGAACGGACCAATGATGTCTATAGCCATTTTCTGAAACGGCCGAATCGGAATATCTGCAGCCTGAATAGGAGCAGCATGTCTCGGACCCCTAGACTTGACCTCTTGACAAATTTTGCAAGATCGGCAATAAATTCGGATGTCTTTATTCACGAATGGCCAAAAGAAGGACGCAAGGACTCTAGTTTTAGTTCTGGAAAAACCCATGTGTCCAGCACACTGAGAATCGTGTGCATGCCGAAGAATTAAGGCTCTCATACACTTAGGCACAAGAATTTGCGAGTGCATAGACTTGTCCGAGTGTTGTACCATTCGTACCAATATACCATTCTTCATAGTGATATACGATTTGTGATTCGTATTTTGATTGGGATCCCCTTTCTTTGCAAGAAGGAAGAATTTCTTCAAAGAAGGATCCTCTTCTTGACGTTTAACAAACGAGTCATGGGAAATCACCAAGTGCTCGTCTTGGCTATCAACTTCATTACTATTATCAGATGAAGTTGGGGGATTAAGAGCTTGAGCTCTTGTCACCACTGCATTGACCGTTTGAATGTTTTTTTTCTTCCCAACTAGAAATTTGTTGCGGGGTGCATTCTTTAACCCCATGAATACGACCGATTATAAGATCCGCAATAGGATTAGGAAGAAGACATGCATGGACCTCTCCTGTGAAGAAAGGAGTGTCAATCCTAATAATAGCAGTAGGATAGCTTTCCATAGTACCACCAAATGTAACACATTTGATTGTTTTTCCAGTGGCACAGCAAGGATCTATCAGAGACTCCCTAACCCCGACGGTAGTACATCCCGAATCGAAAAGTACTGAGACTAGCCTATCATTTATTAGACCTTTATGTAAGATGAGAGATCCTCTCACATCATGCGCAACTGTAGCAGGTAGAGCAGGAAGAGGGTGACCACAACTTAGCGTAGATACAGTCGATGAGTCGAACAATGTTAAGCATTGGGGGCATTCAGTTGCTCTCCCAAAATCGAAAGCACAACCAGTGATAGCCCTAGAGTTACCACTATCATTTACTGTATTACAGGCTCCATCAAACTCTTGTTGTGCAGAGTTCGCCTGTTGGAAAGGTCTTTTCTTGTTAAATCTAGGTCTGCCTCGATTATCATTTCCCCTGTAATTATTTCGACTATCATTTCCCCTGTAATTGTTATCATATTGTCTACTGTAATCATTATTCCGGTTTGAATCCCGGTTTCTAAATTCACCATCGTCATAATCTTGACGTCGAGAATGATTACCTCGAAAGTTCGAATAGTTATTATTTGGATAGCCTTTGCGAAAGTGTCTCAAATTATTACCACTAAAATTACGAGAACTACCATCTTGTCTCCAATACATAGACGAAGAACCATCATGTGTTGGATTACTCCGCTTCTGGGTGTAATTTTGATTACTTCCCCTATTCCAGTTTTGTTGAGCACCCTGAAATTTTTTTTTGAAATTAGGGCCATATGGTGTTGCCGAAGCAGCTGGCAACCCTTCTTTCACTTTAGAATTGCTAACTGTAGCATGGGGATGTACTGTGGCATACTGACAACAGTATTCTTCCATATCTTTTAAGTTTTTAGGCTTACGCTCATGAAGGAATGCAAGAAAAGAATCATTAACAGATGACAAAACCTTATCTCGCAATAATAAGTCCATTAGACCTTCATATGTTTTCTCAGTCTGAGACAACTCAACCCATCGTGTAAATGTACGACGTATCTTTGTAACAAAATCAGAGAAATCTACTCCATTTTCTGGCAACATTGTCCTAAAACGAAGACGATAATCTTCTTCTTTTAGTTGGTATTTTTTTAGCAATGCTGCCCTGACAACATCATAATTAGTCCTCTCATGTTCGACTATTGTCATAAGAGTAGTCACTGTGTCACCTGTAAAAAATGGCATCAGTTGTTCAACATATTTTTCCTTTTTTATGTTATGCGTATCGCACAAAAATTGGAATCTATCTAGATAATCTGCTACGTCATCCTTTAAAGGATTGAAATGAGGCAATTTAATCCTACTAACAAACTCCTTTGTCGTACTCGAAGTTGTTTGCTGAGCACCCGTACTCGCCAATTTCAATTTCTCTAACTCCAAAGTTGCGAGTCTTTCATCAAGTTCCATCTTCTGTTTTCTTTCCTCATGTTCCATTTTTCTAATTTCAGCCTCAGCTTTCCTCTCCTCTGCAGCAGCTTGAGCTTTCCTCTCCTCTGCAGCAGCTTCTTTGTCTAATCTCTTTTGTTCCGCAGCAGCTTCTTTGTCTAATCTCTTTTGTTCAGCTTCAAATCTCCTTTCCTCCACCTGCATCTGCAATTTCTTTTGTTCAGCAGCTAATGCTTTGTCATACTGAGCAACAGCCCATTGTTCTAACTGTTGACCAGTTTTATCAAGGGCCTTCCCTTGTGTAATAAAGTACTCTAATGTAGACATCTTGTCTAATGAGATCAGTAACTTGCAGAAGTAAATATATTAAATTATCCCACTTTAATGGGAGACAAGTCTGAAATGATAGACTTGTATACTCACTTCACTTTATTTCACTCTCTTAGTCTTAGACAAAGACTTTGTATGGTCCTCTTGTTTATAATGTAACCAAAAAATCACTTGAGTACCTGTGGAAAAAAAATTTCCTTATATCCCACTCACTATGGGCACAAGTCTTTTTTATAAAGAACTTGAATATGTATTTCACCTTGTCTCAATCTTTGTGGATAACAAGTCTTTTATCAAAGAACTTGTATAAATATCTTATATAATACTATTTTATTAACAAACTCTATATGAAGAGTCTACCTTATCAATAATAACAATACATGACCAAGTATATGTATGTAGACTGTGCATGACAGTAATGTAGTACAAACAAAAAAAAAACAAAGACAAAGATACAAAACAATACAAATGGCAACACTGTTTTAACCAAAAATGTGTAGAGAAATACACAAAAGAAAGGAGAGACCTACAGAATACAAACAAAACAAATCGAAAATCAAAACTGAAAAACAGACAAAAATATTACAAAAACAACGTTAAGTACAGTTACATCACAGCTAACATCAATAGCGACCAATTGTCACTAGCAAATTTTCAAATTAAGAAAATTTGCACCTACAGAACGCTTACAGTAAGCCTCGATTAAGTGGCATATTTACTGTAAGACCCACCAACCGAAAACCCGCTGAAAAATACACAAAAACAGTAGAAGTAACATAAACATATAGCAATCAATTTCAATGTGTTGCAGAACAAGTTCAGTCACAGCTGAAACTAAAATAAATTTCTTGCTCCTTGCGAACACAGAAACAAAATGTCAAACGCGCACTGAACGTCAAATCCACTGTAGCATAAAGTGGTATTCACGAACCAAAGTTACTATGACCTTCTCGAGTTAGGACTTGCACATTGAATGTTTACAATTTCCACGTACTGTTTACAAATACTTGACCTCGAACAATGTAGCTTGAATGCTCGCACATAGAAAAGTCTGTTGTTGACTGAAACGTGTAACAACCAGCAGTACTGTTCACAATAGGAACCCGCCTTCTATGCAGTTATGGTCCACGTAGCAAATGCCTAGATGTTAACTTCAGTACTTGTCTTGTTGTGGTTTATGTAGCATTATAATATAAATGCTCGTACTGTTTATCTGGGTCAACCGTTGATGACCTATTTCTTTCCTGTTGTAGCCAAAACTTGCAAGTGTAGAATTAGCGCTGTGTGTTACGGCTGTCCCGTGTGTAGCTTAGACCCACAGATCAGAAATGTAATGTGTACTTGTCCTTCCTGTAACTTTCTGGACAAAACTGGAGACATCATACATGTAACAGCCAACCAGGAATGTAAATTTCTGGATCCATTAATGTCAACAATAATGTCAAATGCTCGCTCTGTTCTTTTTAAACCCACAGATCTGGTCCATCAGAAATGTAAGTTTCTAGGCCACATTGGCAACAACAAATGTATCAGAAGAGCCCACGTAACTGGTCCACCAGAAATGTAACTGTCTTTTTCTCTTGTTGAGGTGATCACTGGCCCAAGACAGTATACTTGTTGTTAGATGTGTAGTGCGAGCGTATGATGAACTGAGTGTGGGTGCGAATGAAGGCACGAATGTGTTTAGGCTCGTATATATGAAGACCCTGCAACCCATACTCTCACATGCAGTAGTCAAGGATGCTTGGACACTGCAGGCATGTTTCAAAACATTTATTGACGAGAACACACATAGTATCAACAGGAACAGTCAGTGTAACAAGGTCATGCTGACCTGAAATCGATAGGTATACAGTTGGCATTCAAAAGGTAAACATCAGAATAGACGTGCATGGTCAATAGCAAAGTTCTTCAATAATGACAGTTCGTAGCGTCGCCCTTGGCATCTCTGACTAAACGCGTCAGATGCCTTAGTCACTTTGACACATAGGTGCAACTTGGCATTCCCCGCCAATTGCACATTATCAGGCTGTAGTATAATAGCCGAAAGCACAGGCCTCGTTCTGACGTCGGCTGTGTACTTCTGTTAAATAGGTTATCATCAACCCTGCAGTAATGCTTATTGTAGACATAAATCCCGCCAATCTGCGGTTCCCACAATATATCTTCGTCACTGGATTTCTGGACAATATAAAGACTAACAGTCTTGGATGGCTACCTCGAGCACAAAATATAAGTTCTGAAAATGGAGGATCGGTGAGCTGCAGTTCACACTAAGTAATCCTTTTACATGTTCTGCCACCGAAAAGCGTAATAATGCATAAAGGTCGGTATTACCTGGAAAATGAATCCTCAGAACATAACAAGGAATTCTGTCGTCATCCCGACGCACAGAGATTCACTGGGGAAAACTGCCATAGCAGTTACTTCGAAGATTCTCCCCGAAAAAACAATGGACTCTTGGTCCCTTCAGAAAAACAGGACCTTCCCGGCTTGCCGGAAGTATAACTCTCCCGCTTAAAAAACCTTCCCATAGGCCCACGCCCGAACTGTCAACCTTTGACCCTAAAGGTCAAAACACAATGAATGAATAAACAAGGGAAGACAACCCCTAATCAACCTGACATTGCAGGTAAAGACACAATTATACTTATGATAAAACATAGGCAAATAACTTGACAGATGACTCCGTCGAAAATGACAGCAACAGGTAGCAAGTAAGGTCATCTGTAATACACCACACTTAATAGATACAGATACCTTCCCAGCTGATCTCAGTCAGTACACTAAGTCCCCTATAAATATTTAGAACATCCCATTTTACCACAATAATATTGAATCACACAATAACGGCTCTAAATCTGCAATTGAACTGTAAGCCGAAATGGTAGAGATGAATATAATACCTAAAGAATTATTGAAGAGCAACCCAATAACTCACGTCCAACGGGCTTCTAATATTTGGAGATAGAAACGACCCGTAATATCTGGTGTCAGAAGTCCGTAACATATATGTACTTTGTTAATTGTAGTTCAGGCACAAATCATTGCATTCGCGCTGTCCAATCACATATTTTCTCAGTTTAATACCCAGAAGAATATTGGTGATTTCTAATCATCGTCCCCGATTTACGCTGTGTATACTCAAGAATTTAATTATTCAGAGAGGCTAACATTATTAGGTGGACAGTGAGACAACGCGCCTGTCAATTTGCAGAAGCCCACAAATGTACTTAGCAGAGGCATTTGTTCTTTTTATTTTGTCTAAAGTTTGTGGAACGAAGTTATCAGACTGTTCGTGGTACGAAGCTGCAAGACTAAAGTTTCGACGTCACTAGTTGTGAGTTAAAAGCAGGGAATCGACATTAACCGTCTACATTGGACGAGTTGTGTGGAGAAGGGCCCTCATCACAGAAGAATTGACGAAACCACAGCTGTAGGACTCACTTTTACCAGCTAAGTTCTTGTAAAAGGAAACAGCAAAAGGAGAATTGTTTTTATCAATCCTCAAACTAAGTCTCAGTGAAGACAATTTTATTTACATATAAAATTCACCATCTTTCCATTTGCTATTTTAACCTGCTAAGACTAATTGATTATTAAATTTGTTACATGTTATTTTAAAACAAAAACAATCATTGTTGATTCAGTTATTATAGGTATGAAAGCAAACATATGAGCAAGACTCTTACATCTAGATATATATTTACATCTATAGAGCAAATACTTATAAAAGGAATTTCGCTGGATTTACACCAGCTGGGGGCTTGAACGAGCTAAAACCATTGCTTAATTCTTCACAAAAGGATCAGATATACGTTAATAGTGCTCTGCTCCATGCAGCACTGTACTTGACCTCTAAAAACATCTTGTGAAATTCCCTTGAGATAGAAGCATCCCTATCCTTCTATCTACAACTCTGCCAAGAGTAATCTTGTGCGAAGGTAGACACCTTTGAAGACCCATGTTAGATACGCTTGAGTGTTGGCCACTGTTGGACCACCACTGCAGAGCTAAGGAGAGGCGATCCGTGACAATGGAATACTACCGGTTGTAAAGTAAATATTTCTGGACGTGGTGGAGAAAAAGAGGGAAGGGGACCAGTAGGACTGGGAAGGGAAAGGGGGGGGGGGGACCAGTAGGACTGGGGAGGGGGGACCAGTGGAACTGGGAAGGGGGTACCAGTGGGACGGGAAATGTTAGATTTAGCCCACGACGGCTACTATCTTAAATATGGCCATGGGGAGCTGCGCTGGTGTAATGGTTACCACATTGCGCTAGCAGTCAGGTGTTCAAGGTTCAAGCCCGGGCGTGGGCATTTGAAGAATTGTCATCGACCGGGATTTTGACTGAATAACCTGAACGGCTCCTGAGATAAATCCTCTGTGGATGGGAAGGAGCGAAGCTCCTGACCGGGTTGGAAGGAAAGTCCACAGGTTCCTCAGCATCGCAATGACATGTCATTGGGCCGAAGGGCTGAAAGCCCAAGTGCTGCTGGTTAATAAAAAAATAAAAAAATATGGCCATGAGCTTTACTTTAACACATGGTTTCTTAACCTGTGATCCACTGACCCCTTGGTGGTAGGGGTCCTTGAATGGATTCTACAGGATCCGTTTACATAACGTAAAATGTAACATTTTAAATTATGCTGTTATGTACATTTTTTCCCAGAAGGGGACCATAGCCTTCATTGGATAATCAAAGGGGCCTGTAGCCTTCATCGGATAATCAAAGGGGCCTGTAGCCTTCATCGGATAATCGAAGGGGCCTGTAGCCTTCATTGGACAATTAAAGGGATCCATAGTACAAACAAGATTAAGAAACCATGCTTTAACAAATCTCTGACTTGTCAATTATTTTGCTATATTATGAAACCTGGACCATATCAGATCTGGAAAAGGCAGTAGCATGGAAGGGAACACCCAGGCAGCACGTCTGCTGAAACAGCAATGCCACCGAGTGTGTTTTGATAATTAAGGCTGCGGGAATTCTGGTCGGATTATAGGTGTCAGAAATTTTATACTTTCGATAGTTATGGAGATACTGCCAGAAACTGAGACGGAGTGAAAGAACGAACGAACGAGTTTTTATTTATACAGGGTGAAGAAAATAAGCCTTTAGCAGTGTTTCAATTTCTGCCCTGAATAAGAAGTATATTAAGAAGAAAAAAAAAAAGTGTTGCCACGTTCTGGCGAGGTACGCCCGGTCAACCAACGCCATAAAGTGGCAGGGAGCGAAAGATCAAATGTAAATCGTCATCCTTACAGGGAGAAGAAAAGAAGAGTTTAGCGAGTTATATTTCTGCCCAAAATAGCAAAAAGATTAATAAGTCAAAAAATATAAAGGTTTTGTCTCGTATTGGTGCGGCGCGGCTCGTTCAACCTATACACAAGGTACACCGGTTATATTAAGGCGCATGTCCAAATATAAAAGACCATGTGATGTGGTATGATTGTAAATTAAAAAGTAATATGTGCAATATTATTTTCAAGAACTATGGCTATTAGAAGGCTTGGCGAAACTGTACAAAAGACATCCTGCTAGCTGTGGAACAATCATATTGGGGCTATGGAATTCAGGGCAGTAATTTATACACAACAAAACTGTTACTTTCACAAATGTCTCAAGTTAGCAGAATGGGTACAACCAGGAGGGAATCTTGAACTTACAACTAAGGTGGAGTGGGTTCAATTCCCCGTGCAGGCAACAGGTGGCTAAGACTTGGGCGTCATGATTGAAGTTGGCCCACCTCCTTACAATGTGAAGCAGAAAAAAAGGACCGAACACATTTTTTCTCTACGCGGTCACTACTTCTGCTGATCCGATTTCCTCCTACTGTAACGCTCTGTGCCATTCCTAGAAAAGCTATACGGATATGTCAACAGCCTTAGACTAACCACTGCTTTCTGTGAACAAGTTGACGTCTGAGGGCGAATGAAGAAGTATACATTTTCCCAACATTCCAAGCACGAATTCTGAACGTGCATTCAATGACTATTATTATTAACTTTGCTTTGAACGATCTAGATTAAACATTTAAAACACTGTTCTCATTCTTCTGTCATTTGCTAGACACAAGAGTAAAGTCTTTGTCTTGTGTAATCTGGCCTTTACTGTGTAATAGGAGGGCTGCAGAAGCGATTGCGTTATTAATTAGATTGCATCGTTCCTATGTATATATCCGGTGTTACGTGGGGGAATCGCGCTATTGACTCCTGTCCACGATGCACTATTTTTGCGGTGCCTAGTTGGCAGAGAGGATAGTTGCCATTCGCTCCTGTAGCTAGGCGGTGTCGTCGTTCGGAAGGTCCTGTGTTCGAGTCTCCAGTAAGCTGATCACTTCTGTTGTTTGTCTGTTGTCTAGTTTTCTACTTCTTTATTTGTCACAAGTGCCTGAAACATACCTTTATGTGTATAATTTATTTACTGTTTACAGGCCTCAGGTTTTCCCTCTTTATTTATCTAAATGTTAATAATTTTAAGTATTCTAGGAAATAACAGTTATCATATTAAAAAGGTGTTCCGATACAGCCTGGGATAAGACACGAGAAGACATCCTCGTTCACTTGGGGGAGATGGCGCACATCGAGTTCGCCATGATTTAACATGGGAGTACATACATATCTTTATGTTTGTCTAATATTTATTTACTGTTTACAGGCCTCGGGTGTCCCTTCCTTATGTGTTATAAATGTTTATACAATACCAAAACCTACCCTCTGTCCTGTACTTACTGTTCTTAGTCTTCTATCATTTACTAGACACAGTATTAAGGTCTTTGTCTTGTGTAGTCTGACCTATACTGTATAATAGGGGAACAACAGAAGTGATTGCGTCATTAATAGGCTGGACTGCCCATGGTAAATTTCCGGTGTTATGTGTTGCGGGTCGCACTAATGACCCGTCATCGAAGCATCATTTTTTGGTGATGCCTAGATGGCAGGGAGGATAGTGTGATTCGCTTGCATAGCTAGGCGGGGTTGTCGCACGGAAGGTCCTGGGTTCGAGTCCTGGGTTCGAGTCCTGGGTAAGCCACTCACGTCTGTTGTTTTTCTGTTGTCTAGTTTTCTACTTCTTTATTACTTACGAGTGCCTGAAAACATACCTTTATGTTTGTCTAATATTTATATGAAGCAAAATGATTTAACATGGGAGTACATATTTCTTGTGCCCCGTGTTCTCTCAAGAGGCAAAAAAAAATAGGATTACTATACCCTCATGCATGTCGTACAAGGCAAGCCACGAGAGGACGTACTCATTCACTTGGGAGATAGAACACATCAAGTTCGTAATGATTTAACACAGGAGAACATATTTCTTCTGCTTCATGTAGTCCCCGTGGTCTCTCCAGAGATAAAAACAAAAGTATAGGATTTCTGCACCGTCATGCATGTCGTACAAGGCGACTAAAATGCGGCTGTGCATGATTTAACAAAGGAATACATATTTCTTCTACACTGTATTTCCCGTGGTCTCTGAAGTAATAACGAAATAATAGGACAACGGCACCCTCATGAATGTCGTACTTCAAGCAGAGCACGAATTAGATCAGGTGTGTCCCAAAACAAGTTCGGATCTTTTGGTTACTTCTTATGTGTGACGGCGATGTAACATAGATTTACTGTGTCATTCTTTGCCTAATAGCCAGTTGAAATAATAAAGTCTTCGGTGGACTCTACTTCCACTGCCTGTGCAGCTGCAGTAGCCTGGATGATGTAACCAGCACTTAAGTTGAAGGTACGAACCAAGTCATCAGAAGGTCTCACCTCTCCTGAAGCCGCAGCTACTGGTGCACTGACTCAGTTACTGGGATGAAGGTACATAACTGTCACTGGTTGCCTCCCCTTGCTCTGGAGACAGATGAAAGCAAAGAATTCCTGGTTAAGCCATCAGCATAGTTGATTGAATTAAGGTAGACGTCAGCACGTGGTTTAACAAGATCACGGAGCGTGGCACTACGAATAACACACGGGTCACATTCAAATAAAAAAAAAAATTACCACAGACTGATGGTGTCGTCTAATGTAAAACATGATGAACAAACAATTAGATCTCGGCACGAGAAGAATTTTCTGGCCGAACACCATCACCAATCAAGAACTGATAACTCGGAGCCACTGTAGCCGCGTGCGAAGCACCGGCGATTTAGTTGATGACGAATATGATAAAAGAATACTTTACTAAGATAACATCAAACGAAAAATCAGTAGCACCAGTTAGGTTATGTTAAATAAAAGTGTTAGGGAAGTAACTGAAATTCAGAATAGATCACAATGGCCAGACAGTGTCTAAAAGTGATGAATAAGTTAGTTCGTAATACGCGACCAACCTGTATTAAACGACAAGTAGCAAGGTCAATTAGATATTTAGTTTGAATAAAACTAGAAGGCGAGATGGCCGCATGAAAAAACAGATCACAAGGACACAACATGTGACAAAACTGACGAGTGGACAGACTAATACGTGACAGAAAGATTGCATCAGCAGCGGTTCTAAAATTTTGTAGGAAAAGTTCTTCACTAAGTTAGATGCTAGTAACTACCACAGGTTTGGAAACGTTCCCCGCACTCAAAATTTTAACGAATAACATAATGGTCAGCACGGACTGACACGAGAGAATGTATGTCGGCCGGTGGAGAGTGCGTGGGAACGGTTGCTAAACATGTGGGAGGGATAAAAGGGACAGACGGAGCAGACAGACGGCAGAGCAGAGAGAGAAGACAGAAACCGTAGTGCCCGTAGCAAGTATAACACCTTTTCGGTCAGAAGAACTTCCAAATTCGTAGATAGAAGCAGAAATAGGAAAAAGATCTCTTCAACAGACCTCAAGTTTCCAACTAACAAGCAATACGTTTCCGGCTCACGTTTTCTAAAACAGGAGAGGTAACAAAGTTATGTACCATGTCAATTTATACCTGCTCAACCAGAACGCTGAAATATATTTAAAAGTATAGAGAAACATTCATCTTCGTAATACTAAAAGACTTTATAATTGGCTGCTACCAGAGATATCAAATAAAGGAGAACCGCTGAAATTACATTTTTATAAAGTGGTACAGAAACCCAACCAGTCGTTACAGAAACCCAACCAGTCGTTACAGAAACCCAACCAGTCGTTACAGAAACCCAACCAGTCGTTACAGGTATATTTAGTAGATGTCAGATAGAAGGAGAAAGACGAGACTGAGTCACCTCTTACTAAGCTTAGTAGAAACCATTGTGAACTGTATTACCTTGCTGAGCATTTGAACAACCATTGTAACAAAGAAGAACTATGAGAAAAAGTGGCCAGCCATATTATGCCTAATAAACAGCCCTATAGAATGTTTCCTGGGTCTTTTTGAAACCTGTACATGTAACTGTCGTGACGTCTAAGACATGCATGTAGTCGAAGTTTCATAGTAGTGGAGACTGTGTCTATAGACGTTTGTATGTTCTGTGGAAATTCGTCATAATCATATTGCATCAGATTGTGATCATGTGGTTACTTCGTAGAACCTTGGTTATGAGGTTGCCCATTGCCTCAAAAGAATACCTGTGGCCATAAACATCTCAGTGTTAACGTGACATCAGCTGTACTACCACGACACAGTACGACCACGCCAGAACAACATCTAACCAGATAGAGTGAAACATTTGAACATGTTCAAGAAGTGAAACAATAAAACCATGACAAAAGAAGACGCATAACCTGACACAACATAACATTGATACATCTCGAGACTCACCGATAAAGGAAAGTTCCACACTTGAGGTTTATCCATTTGGTTCTATAAAAACCTAAACACATCGGAAAAAAACTCTGTCACTGAAGAGAAACTACGTTGCCAACAGAAAGACTAAAACGAACATTCAACAAATACTAACACGAACACACTAACAACCAGACAGATAAAACAACTATCCCTTGCACGGCCACATAACATGGGATTTGGTGCCGTTTAGAGCTGCGTGCCCTGCGATGACAGTTTTGTTATGACAAGAACTATACAACAACTCTACAGTCAACATGCGAACATCGGAATGTGATGCGATGTTTTCGGGATCTTTATTTAAACAGTTACTTTCATAATTTTCATAATTAGTTTTAGATTTAACATTTTAACGCGTGCTGTATTGCTACAATTGTGTTAACGATAGCTTGTTTTTCTACATTAGCCCTTCCAGTTTATTCCTTCGTTTGTTTCATTATAAGTACCGTATGTTTTCTTTTTTTTTTTTAGTTTAAATTGCATTAATGAATAAATCTTTCCTTTTTTTTTTACAGGAGGAACACAAGGTTAACATTTTATGTGTTATAGTGCAATGTTCTCTTCCTTATAAAATTTGTAGTAGCTTTCCCTCATCCAAGGTCAGAGGCGGAGACACCGTTTTTACAGTGTGGGGATCTTCGGCACGTGTTTATGACGTTTTTTTTATTCTTTTGGTTATCATTTTTCTATAGTACCCACACCATGTTAGTAGTTTTGTTGTGTAAGGCGATATCTTTTTTGTTGATTTTGTTAGTTATTGATAGCTCTTTTGACACTGGACCCCTTTGGTCGTCCACTTATGCCACCCCCACCCGATTACAGTGATTCTGCTCTTCTGGCGAAGACGATCTTCCCCTGGACGAGCCCAGAGACAACTTGGTGCATCGGGATGAGACGGTTCTCACATCGCACCTGCCATCGGTATCAGATACGGTAACTTTTTCTCTCCGGCGTATTAAGAAGTGTCCGACCTCCATCCCTTCGTGTTATTCGAGGTACGGTGTGTAACTGTGACGCTACGCCACCACCCCCTCCCATACACGTGTTCCATCATCCCCCATCCCCTTGCCCCTGCAAGTGCATATATCCCATACCTTGACCAGGTCTCCCGTAACGAACCTTTATATGAAAGCATCCAGATGGTAATGAAGCTTCTAGACAAACTTTAGCGCGGTCCCTTCCCCATTGTTTCATTTCCGAATGTTGCGCTGAATATTCTTCTCCTGGCCGGTTCATGGTGTCCAGACAGCTCCCTTGGAGACACTCCTATTGCGGGATGTTATCCTCCTCCCCCCCTCCCCCTTTCGAAGGCGTTGCTGCCTTGTCTGCCATAAGGACAGTAGCAGCCGTCTTTGCCATCGATTACGCCGTTATTACCATGGCACTTTTGTCTTGGGCCCACTGTGTCGGTCATCACTTGGTTTCCTAAATTTTGTTGGTCACAACGACCAACGGGGCCTTCCTCCAATTCACTCCTCGTGAAATCCCTTTTCTTTCCCATTGTGGTGGATTTGATGTTATGAATTTGTTGTTAGGTATTAATATGTGAATAAATGAGATTAGGCATTTGCTGATGATGTCGCCCTGATTGCTAAATCAGAGGCACATCTCCAATCCAACCTGCAAGTCTGGAAGGAAGAGCTGGAGAAGAGAGGGATGGTCATAAGCAGCTCTAAAACAAAATCCATGGTGATATCACGAGAAGAAAGAAAACATCAGATTAAGCTGGGAGAACAGGTCCTGGAGCAGGTCGACCACTTTAAATACCTCGGAGCTATTATAGACCGAAAGGGAGGCATCAAAGAAGAGTTGGCCACTCGAAAAAGCAGCAGCTGGGAGACTTTTTCAGGCCATAAATCGAGGATTCCTCAGCAAGAGAGAGGTTGGTAAGAAAACGAAGATGGCTGTATACCGCTCCACCTATGTCCCAGTCTTGACATACGGATGCGAGTCATGGGCAATGACTACAACCCATAAAAGCCAGATCCAAACCTCAGAAATGAGGTATCTGAGGAAGGTGGTTGAAGTAACAAGAAGAGACATGGTACGCAACCAGACGATACGTCAAGGCCTTAAATCCTACCCCCTGCAGACCCAAGTAGAACAGTCCCAATTAAGATGGTTTGGCCATGTCTGCAGAATGGGAGAAGATCGGATACCACGACAAGCATGGGAAACAAAGAGCCAAGGATCCAGACCCCGAGGACGACCCAGAGTCCGCTGGGAGGACAAACATTAGACAATCTTTGAAGGATCGAGGACTAGAATGGAACCAGGCCAGGAGGAAGACAGCCGATAGGATAGTCTGGCGCTCTCTCTTCCAAACCTCTACACCTCACGGTAGAAGAGGAACGACTAAGTAAGTAAGTAAGTATAAATGAGATTAGCTATGAAGGTCCCTGAATATACCCAATAGTATTGTGGACTTTTCAGGGTACCTTTCCGCTACCACCTTTTTTTTTCTCATTCAAAATGTATTTATTATTATAGTAAATGACTTCGTTTAGTGTCTAGGGTTATGAATGTAGAGTGTAATGTACAAAAATCAACAAACATACAAACAAATAGTTTATTATTCACAACAGCACACAGTACTACCACAATAATATACAAACGACACTCTAAAAGGCTATCTTATTTAAGACTGTGGTTGAATTTTGTGTAAATATGATTTTTACAATTTTATTATCCTGATTCTAATTTATTTGGAATCAGGATTGACAATTTAAAAGTGAAATCAAAATAATCAATTACATCAGTCAAATAGCACAATAGATCCTCTGTCCATACATAAAAATATTTTTCTAATATACGTCTTAGTGTTCTCCTACTTTAAGGAAATACTGGTAGTACCACTAGGTTGTTGTTTGAATCATACCCTTTTAGTAATGTTTGTTTCTATTTTGTCACTTGTGGAACTATTAAATCTTTGTCCCAGTTTTATTCACTGTCATTATATAGTTCTTTTAAAGTTCTGTAGTTGAGCTCTCAGGTGCCGAACGAGAACTTATCTTGGCAGTAGAATATAGGTTGAACCTTTCCTCTGCTCGCTTGACAATCTGTTCCCTGTTTGATAGGCAATGGCCACTAGCATGGGCTCGCAGTAAACCGGCAGAGTCCTGAATCAATCAGTTTTCAAGCGTTTGGTACCACATTAACGTCAGTACCCAGGACCTCTGAAATGTGAAGGTATGCATCCTTCGTAATATCTAGCATACACCAATAGTCCACAGTTAAGGACATGTACATTACAAACAAACAAAAAGGGTCATATCCTTATACAAACCTATGCCACCATTTTCTTTTGATGTGACAATGTACGCCAGTATTCCTCTCCCTAATAGTTATAACGCCACTGCAATTCCAGCTGTAATCTCTTCCATATAATAGGATAGGTGTTATGCTCCTTTATGACACTCATACATATTCTTGTAGTTTTACACCTCTCTGACAGTCTATCACATGGTGGATCAATCTTTAGGCTTTGCCTCATGTTCGCTATAGACCCACTCATGTCCAGACATATATTATTATTTCACATTCAATTTTTATATAAAATACAGATTAATAAATGTCAATCTTACCACAATTTGTTCAATGAAATACACAGAGACGATGATTGACACAGTTTCGATCTGTTTTGTTGTCCAGGCTGTCCAGAAATTGTATTTAAAAGCACAGCCTGATCTCATCTATCACTGGTGAAACTTTTCTAGTAATGGCGTCCCCCCTAACGCGTATTCTGACAATATCGATTCAGTTAGCCAATCACTCTTAATTTTACAAGGGTAAACAGTCTTTCAAAAAATATCATTCAAACCTTTCTACGTTACTAGGCTATTTATGTTTATTCAAAGGTCAGCCAATAATATTTCGTCTCACTTCAAATGCCACCCAATCGGATTCACTGTACTATCCTTGCCTATCTGTCACCTACTTTTTCCCCCAAAAATATGCGATCCAATCTAAGCAGATATGACTTGACCTGACAGTATCTCTGATCTCTATGTATGGTTTTATCAATAGTTGATTAGTTAAGGGACTACTTATATAACTAATAACATATTCTTGGTCAGCAAGTGTTCAGGTACCCGAATATACGATTTTTAAGGGGCTATGTGGTTTGGTTCAAAATTCTATCTTTTTTTCTATGTTAGTTGTTTATTTTTTAAACTACCTCTCGTTGACTCTTTTTCCATGTAATATCAAGCGAAATACGAGAGCTTAGGTCATTCATAATAAGAGCTTACCATGTTTCCATGACGTAGTGTCCACATTTCTAACTTTATCATTGTATTTGGGGAAACCCCTAAGGCAAGGCTTGCCACTGTGCTACAGTTGGCTTTTAGTTTAAAATCAATGCGAAACGAATTAGCATTTCATCTACCCTTGCCCCTCCTCGTTCCACAATGCACTTTAGGCAAATATTTTCTTAGAACTAGGAAAAGTGGGTGTTTATGTCAAGGACGAATTTGAAAAATTGGGTACCGTTTTGTTCGGCTATTCGTTAGCAAATAATAATCTGAAGGCGTAGGCGACACCAACCGTTCTAGCAGAAAATTCTTTTGTACTTTCTTATCTTTGCCTTTATGCCCTATACTGTTATATATTAATTTAGATATTGTATTTAGAAATCACTACACATCGCCTCCCTTTAGAACAGACGATCATATGTCAGTTCCTACTTCTAAATACATATAGATGAATTTACTATCTATGCCTGGTGACTACTCTGATGTTCGTCATACGGATGTCTGCTTAAAAAATCAGCGCCGACATTAGTTTTTCCGGGAATGTACTCTATGGTAAACTGGAATGGCTGTAAGAGCAAAGACCAGCGTATTAATCTAGCATTTTCATGCCTTGCTTGTGACAGACACACGAGTGGTTTATGATCTGTCTGGATCTTAAATGATTTTCCATAAAGATAAATCTGGAACTTTTTTATAGCCCATATAACTGCCAGACATTCTTTTTCACTTGTTGAATATTTTTGTTCTGCTGTGTTCAACTTACGGCTAGCATAAGCCACTGGGGTTAATTCCCCATCAAGTGAATTTGACCGTTGTAATAGAGCTGCACCCAAACCGATATTACTAGCATCCGTTCTCACTATGAATTCTTGACTCAAGTCAGGTAATTTCAAAATAGGCCTGCTTGTGAGCTTTTCTTTCAATTCTTGGTATGCTAATTCACACTGCGCTGTCCAAATAATTCTATCAGGATTTCCTTTGCGCGGTAAATCAGTCAATGGAGCACATATGGAGTTAAAGTTTTTAATATACTTTTGGTAG
The DNA here is from genome assembly GCA_024509875.1 of Oreohelix idahoensis. NCBI lineage: Eukaryota > Metazoa > Mollusca > Gastropoda > Stylommatophora > Oreohelicidae > Oreohelix > Oreohelix idahoensis. The sequence continues at coordinate 203,233 of JAMPIV010004309.1, forward strand.
AAACCACATAATGAGACAAAAGATCTCACATCTTTTTTTGTTTGTGGTCTTGGTGCCTTTTTTAACTTCTCCAGGTTCTTGGGGTCAGGGGTCATGTTTCCCTGATGTACTGTGTGTCCCAAGAATTCTAGCTGTCAAATTGGTTTCTCTCAGTCGATCAAACAACATATTCAGAGAGTTAATGTGGTCCTCAAATGTTTCTGTTGCTATGAGAATATCATCCATGAAGTTGGTGATGCATGGATTCTTCAGGGGATCCAGTAACTTTCTCATCATCCTCGAAAACACACTCGGTGCATTTTTCAGCCCGAATGGCAACATATTAAATTCATAATGTCCTTCCGAGGTGCTAAAGGCTAAATAAGGTTTGACTTCCGGCTTTACTGGAATCTGATAGTATCCTTTGCTCAGATCCACTTTAGAGAAATATTTAGCTCTATTCAGCCTGGCAAACAGCTGATTTGTATCAGGTAATGGATCCACCTGACCTTCTGTGACAGCATTAAGTTTCCTGTAATCTATACACAGCCGGTGTTCTCCAGAGGGTTTTCTTAACAGAACCACACTGGAGCTGTAGGAAGATTCACTGTGCGAGATAATCCCTTCTCTCAACAGATAATCTATCTCCTCACTTAAAGCTTTTTCCTTAGCGAACGGAATCGAAAAGGCTTTCATACAGATTGGTGTTGGGTCTATGAGTTTCATATCATACTCCAATAAATTTGTATGTCCCGGACGGTCCGTTAACACATCTGTATGATTATTCAGAACCTGTTGAACCCTCTCCCTCTGATTTTCCGTTAAGTGTGTGCTGATTTTTACCTGTGCAGCGGTTTCACAGGGATGTAAAGGATATTCATGAGAAGTGAGTGGTTCCTTTTTCATCTCCATTGCAACAGACAAGGTCAGTAGGTGTGTCTCTTACTGATTTTCTCTGTCCAGATATTTCTTCAGGAGATTCACATGATAGATTTTCTCTTTCCCCTTCTTATCTATCTTATAATTTGTTCTAGACACCTTCTCTAGAACTGTATATGGACCTTGCCATCCAATTTGCAATTTTTTCTGGCTGTTGGACAGTAGAAGGAGCACCTTCTCTCCCACAGCTAATTCTCGATCCTTCGCTTTCTTATTGTAATAGGCAGCATGCTTTTTCATGGCTTGTCTCAAATTTTCATTGGCAAGTTTCCAGCCAGTTTTAAGACAAGTGGTCAGCTCGTTCACATATTGATATGATGAGGTAATATTTTCTTCTGCCTTTTCATCGGTCCAGGTCCTTAACAATGTGTCCAAGGGACCTTTTATTGGCCTTCCAAATAACAATGTTGCCGGGGCCATACTGGTTGAACTATGGGGTACCTCCCGATAGGCAAACAAGGCGGCGGGAAGGTACTGGTCCCATGTATCTGGTTTTTCATATGCCAACTTCCTCAGGATCGACATGAGTGTCCCGTTAAATCTTTCCACTTGGCCATTTCCTTGAGGATGATACGGGCTTCAGTGAAAGTGTTTGGCTTGAAAGATCCTGAATACTTCTTCTGTTAGTTTCCCCTTGAACTGAGAGCCATTATCAGTCAAGATTTGGTTGGGAAAGCCTAACCTGGTGAAGATTGTGAGTAATGCCTCTGCCACATGCTTCGAATCAATTGATGACAGGGCTACCGCCTCTCCCCACATAGAACAAGTGTCCACCAGAGTCAGAATGTAACTGTTCCTCCCCTTGGTCAGAGAGGTCCCACAATGTCCACTGCAACTCTTTCAAAAGGTGTTCCCACTATGGGCATTTCCCCTAGAGTTGCTGGAGCAGTCCAATGCTTTGGAGCTACCCGTTGGCACTCTGGACAGGATTTTACATATCTCTTTATGTCTTCAGTTATTCCTGGCCAGAAATAATGACAAGCTATACGCTGTCCTGTTGCGCTGATCCCCATATGACCACTGAAGGGAATCGCATGCCCTAGTTCCAACACTTTAGTCCTATATGAAATGGGAAGGACCAGCTGTCCGTGACCATGGGATCCAGTTCCAGCCTTCCTATAAATCAATTTGTTTTTCATATAGAAGTCTCCCTTGCCTGGAGGTGTATGACATTTGGGCAATTTCTTAAAACAAGGCTTGAGAGTCTTATCCTCAGCCTGCGCCTTCCTCATCTCATCTGGATGAGTATTTATCGGATTATCCTCCTCCTTTTTAGACTGTGATCTGGTCTGCACTGTTGCCATGATCACAGGTCTCTTGGGATTTCCCAAGAAGGCATATCTACACCCCAAAATCAGAGGGTAGATTGGCTCATTTAACACTGCTGCCTTGATTACTCCTTCCACATATCGCGTTTTCACATTTATCCTGGCGATGGGAAGTGTCATGGTCGCTACGTCCTTGGTTGCAGCTTGGATCTCCACTGTTTCTGTGGTGTATTGATCTGCCTGCACCAGGTGAGAACTCACAACTGAATCAAAATCTAATCCAGTATCATATAGGCACCTTATGGTGACTCCATTACATGTTACATCTTCACACACTGGGGGGGGGGGGGGGGGGGGGGGGGTAAGGTTCCTGCTGTTCAGTAGAGTTGATCTTTACTCCCTTTCTCCCCGTTTTCATTGCAGCGAAAGTAGGGGTTTTCCTTCTACAATTTTCAGTGTTATGGTTGTCCATCCGACAATTTTTACAATACTTCTTTCCTTGGTTAAAAGGTTTTCTTTCATCATTTTTCCTTTCATTGAATTGTGAGGTTTTATGTTTATAGTCATTGCGTGGCCTATCAAAATATTGCTTACCTTTGTTCTGGTCTCTATGGTCAAACTTATTAAAGTTTTGAGGTGCCTTAAAATTGTCTACCTGTTTCTTTTTATTACCAACTACCTCTGCCTGGGCTGCCTGATACCTTTCAGCGACATTGAGTAACTCACCCAGCCTCTCTGCACCTTGTTCCATGAGAAACTTTCTCAGGTCTGGAGCCACGGACTCTCTTAGCTGCTCAATAAGGATCATCTCCTTAAGATCTTGGGTTTTCCCCAGAGCAGTCCATTTCTCCAAGTAGGTCTCTAACCGTGCAGAGAACTGGTGATAAGTCTCACCCGACAGTAGTTTGGCATTCCTAATTTTTTTTCTATAAAATTCTCCGTTCTTTTCGTATCTTAATAAAAGAGCCTGCTTTAGCATGTCATAATTGTCTTGGTCATCTCTGTGTCGCAGAGTGAAGATAATTTGCCTATTTGAAATTTTCTGTCCATCCTGTATATTGCTTTATTTTCTGTCTATCCTAAGTTTCTGAAAAAAAATGTTTCTCACGCACCTTAACCCAGGTGAAGCTTCGGTCAACCCGTTTGTTAGGATTTTCCAGACTCGGCTTTCTAGATTTATGGCCTGTCTTCTTCCTCATTGTTAATACTTTGAGCTCGGAAACCACAGCACGTACAAGTGACATTCAATATGCAAACTAATTTGCAGCGATACTTTTGGCTATCGTGAGAACTTTAAAAAATGTAGCGGGTAAATCGAAATTAATTCTTTCTTTAAGAAACTAGTTTTAGACTTCACTTGGTGATAAGCATACTGGAAGAGAAAGACGCACGTTCTTGTAAAGTAAAAACTGTGCATAGGGAGACTTGAGTTAAACAAACAAAGTGCCCTCTAGTTTAACTTACAGAATATAAAATTCCGGAGCGGGTATGTATTTGCTTTTCCAGTATATAGAAAATTAGCTCAAATATATAGATATGAAATATATTACTATCAGGGTGAAAGTCTAATGAAATATATTACTATCATGGTGAAAGTCTAATGAAATATATTACTATCATGGTGAAAGTCTAAGTGTATTACATAAACGGGTTTCCTTTATCACGTATGTATCATAAATGCTTACGAAAATTCATTTATTTTCACTGCTTGTATTTTAAAGCGATGTTATGTTACAATGTTTGTATCATTCATAATTTCAATGATCATTTTACTTTTCTATGTTTGTAACATTAATGTATGAGCATATTATTATGAATGCGGGAAGGAATGAACGGTGGAAAGCACAGGAGGATTTTCTAGCGGACCCTCATGTAACTTTGTCTGACAGGGGAGGAAGCAACAGTCTTGTTATTGTGTATATACCTGAACTGGCCAGCTAATTCATTCACAGCAGACAGGAATGTTTAAGAATGGACTGACCTATTTTAGGAACGAGACGCATGCATGGATATCAACATGCCGACGCTGGACACTGCTTAAATTGTTTCTGTTGTAATCTGCATGTTGCAGCAGAAGAGTAGTTACACATGTATTTTTGTTGTGTCTAACAGATTTATGCAGTGCAAGTCTTGTCTCGTATTGCTGAAAAGAGGTTACCTTGGGCCAGTGACCATATAGTCCTCGTCCACCAGTCACAATAATTCCCTTCAATTATTTCAATTACTTCAATTATTTCAATTACTTCAATTACTGCAATTATTGCAACTTTGGAAGCAAATTCGTTATCTGTGGATATCGCATCAACTGTGGATACGTTACACCTTTCTTGGATTTATAAAAATCGTGTTCAGATTCTGTGCCCTTTGTGGATACCTTATTCGAACAGTGAAGTCGTTACCCCAATCTTGGATTTATAAAATCGTGTTCAGATTCTGTGCCCTTTGTGGATACCTTATTCAAACAGTGAAGTTAATTTCAAGCATTGGATTACGATATATTTTTCCAAGAGAACCCCAGGATATAAGTTGTTTCCAACATTCACACCAAAGGAACAAACATTCATTTACACACAAACAGTATTTCACATATTTTCCAGCAAAAGCTTATCAGGCCTGCCGGGAACCTTACTACCACAATTCATTCATAATCCTTGTTTTCACTATTGGTGTAATAATTTTTTTCTTCTTTAAAATCATCAAATTGTTGTGAGTTTGTTTTCTCGTGATAAACTTTATTATTATTTGCTGTAAAATCCTTATTGATTTATTTACATTTCTAAATTGAATAAAATTGAGTTAACCTCGATAGGATTGTTCGTTCAGTTCAGACTACCAAATCCTCAATCTAACTTTACTTCTTTACCCTACTATTTGTGAGTGACACAGTGTGTGCAAAAGAGTAATATTGTCGCCAGAGAAAACAAGAAGAGCTGTGTGTGTGGTTTTCTTAGTGTAGAACTCACTGACTCAGCCTGTGCCTTCTGCCTATCTCTCTTGCGCACCACTATCACACGTCCGTGTGCACTATTGTCCATCACGCCTATACAGCTGTCAAGCTTTACCTACTATTAATTATATTTTCATGCGACAATTATTGGGAATCTCGTCCTTGGATTTGAATTTCTGGATTCTTATTTCACAGTGACTATAGGGAATCTTGTCTTTAAATTGTTCTGCAGAAACTGTAAGGAATCTTGAACTATTAGTCTATACTATGGACTATAATTTTATAACGCCCTAGACAACGACACTTCTGGTAGTATCTGAACAGAACAATTATAATTTTAAAGTAACAGAACGTTGCTGTCACTAATTTAATTCAGGGTTATTTAATTACGTTAAATAGTTAACTAAGGTAATTAAGTGGTACATTTAACAGGCAGTAGAGTGTGTATGTGTGTGAGATATTGAAGGGAATTGTTTATACTTGAGTATTACTCAAGTGATGAGAGCTTAATTCAGCAGAAATAAGGAATTGTCAAAAATTCAATTATACTAAACTTCCATTAACGAGTTACATTACTTCATAGAATTAATAGTACTCCCTGGGGCTTAGTAAATTGATTATCAGTTAGTTGTATTGGTTTGTTGTATTACAATACTTCATAGAAATATTAGTAATACCCAGAAACTAGTGTAACATACAGAGAGAGTGTAACAACCTGCACAGAAATATAGAAAATGACTGATTTACTAAAACTAAGGATGGGTCTTTTAAAATACACTAAAGAGGTTGGAATGAGTGAAGAAGAAGGTAATGCATTCATAGAGGCCGAAATAGAAAAACAAAGAGAAGAAAACGAAAGGATACGGGCTCATGAGTTCCGGCTCAAAGAATTAGAGGTTCAAAATCGTCCCGCTTCTCCCACTAACGCTTCATCACCTGACAACGCCTCTGCTGGTCTAGCACTCAACTCACCTGCAATGACTTTCCCAATGGAAAAATTTTGCGAGCGAAATGAACAAATTGATCTGTTCTTGGATAGATATGAGCGAACTGCTTCATAGTATGGCCTGCCCAAAAGCATGTGGAATCTTAAACTTTCTCAAGGATTAAGAGGGACGGCTTACGAAGTTTTTACAAAATTAACCCCAGCAAAACAGAACGATTATGACGCTCTCAAGCAAGCACTGTTACGGCGTTTTCAGCTTACAGCCGACAATTACCGAAAGCGTTTTCGCCGATCTCACAAAGAAGGAGGAGAAACATTTGGCCAATCTGCTGCTAGGATTGAATCATGTCTCGAGAAGTGGCGCGATTTGGGACAATTTCCTAAGAGTTACGAAGGATTACATGAACTCTTCCTGGTACAGCAAATCAAGGAAACAATGTCACCAGAGATGAGAAAGTTCCTAGTGGAGCACGGGGCAGACCGACTCGAACCAATCCTTACGTTAGCAGAAAGGTTTCAAAATGCTATAGCAGAGACTCAAACCTTCAAACGGAAACCTGCTGAACTTCAACCTAAACTAATCACCTAGCCCACCCAAAATCAGAGATCACAGGTAAACGCTCCAACGCAAGATACACGCAGAGACCGTTCAACTAACTCAAACACGAAAAATGCACAGGAAAACCAACCTCACTTCATGAGGAGGGAGAGGAAATATTGTCATCATTGTAAGCAGACCTCGCACAATACAAAAGAATGTAGAAATCGGCCCAGCCCGCACTTGGCGGCGTGTTTACAAGCAGACGCACCAGAACAGCGTCAAAACAGAACAAAATGTGGTAAACCAGAACGGAATTCTGTAACGGATCAGATTACCGCAAACGGGAAATTTGTGCGCTGTCTTTATGACACAGGATTACAGTTTGACTGTATAATCGTTTCACATTTGGTCACACCTGAGCAGATAACCTCGGAGACAGTAGATCTGTGTGGAGCCGTAAAAGGAGACACTCCTATGACATTGAAAATAGCAAACGTTTATATTGATTCAAAATTTGTGTGACAGCGCCATCTTGAGGTCTGTCGTTCTCGGCGATGGCCCCATCTGGGCAGTCATGTTGTCTATGTGGTTTAGTGCCTTTTGATCACGTTATCTTCAAGCAGATTTATTACAAGGCCATAATATATGCCTACATATTAGTTGTGTTTTTGCTCTAGGAATAGTTGTGTAAATTTGTGTTTTCATGCATTCTGGAGCAATAATCGCGTGTGTTATCTGTGTGGCGCAGATTAATGCGCGTAAGCGCGCAGTAAATTGAGTGGTTAGGCCAGGGCTTATAAAAAGGGGTAGCAAGCGGCGAAACCGGTCTATGTTTGAGACAGCCGCCCAGTGAGAACAGACGAAGAAGACACACAGAGCCAAGCTGTAAATGCCTTGAGTACGTGAGTTAATTTAAATTAGCATTAGTTTTCTAGGATTCTGAAATTATATCGATGTGGCTATTTTAATGTTTAATGGAATAAATAGATAGATAGATAGAGGTGAAAGTTTAAGAGCGATTATTTCATTCTTCAGAAAGGCAGGCATAGTGTGAGGCTATTTCACTGCGAAATTTAGATAAGATTAACAATCGCAAGATAGCAACCTCGTGGTGATAAAAGGCGGTGATAGCGAGTCTGAGCAAACACGCTCCGCGTGGTAAACCTATAATATGTTATGCCGAGCGACACGTTGTGTATTTAGTCCCAGTTTGGCTTAAGTCGAGAATAATTATATTGTATTCTTTATGTAAGAGTAATTTAGTGT
>JAMPIV010004310.1:0-20000 GCA_024509875.1 Oreohelix idahoensis
ATTTGTTTGGGAGTTGGTGTGAAAGAGAATAAGTCAATTATTGGATGGTTGGGGGAAGGGGAAGAGTATGTAGGTAGGTTTTGTAATTGTTGATTGAGGAATGGTGAGGTATGTATAGTTTGTGAATCTTGTGATAGGGGCGGCATGTCGTGTCCGCGTGAATTAACCTCCTGACGTATTTACATAGCGACAATAAATAGTATTCTCTATTTGTACTCCCGGGCAAAGAGGAAGAAAAGAACCCTAGAGTTAGTTCGAGAAAATCCCACATGTCCTGCTCATTGAGAGTCGGAGCATGTTGCAAATATACGAAATCTCATGTCCGTAGTACTAGAATTTGCGAGCGAATGGACGAATAGAACCCCTATACCATACGAACTAGTACCCATTCTTAATTAAGAACCAATAGTTTAAGATTTGTTCATCAGTATTGCCATTATCTTGTTTAACTAGCAGAAAAAATTTTGCAATGATGTATATTTTGCTGAAATTTGATAAAAGACTCCCGTGACCTGATCAAGTGAGGATCGTTCTTATGTACTTACTCGTTATATCTCATCAGGTGGGATACTGTAAAAGATCTCGAGCATGTGCGCTAGTTGTGAATTGTATAAGCACCTGCAATGTCTTGCTCTTTCCAGATAGCAATCTGTTGTGGAGTACAATCCTCAACCCCATGTATAGCGACCGACGATAAGGTCTGCAAGAAGAATTCGGAGCATACCATGCATGGATATGTCCCGTAAAAAAGGGAGTGGCTATGTGGCCGATAGCATTCGAAAATTTCGACCTGTCCCCACCAAAATTCACCACATTGTCACTACATCACCAGTTGGCACAAGGCAGGATAGTCTCAGAGACTGCTTCATCCCAACAGTTGTGCATCCAGAATCAAATGAGAACTGAGACTGGATTATTATTTACAAAATCCCTAAGTAAGAGTAAGAAGACACTCTTCCGATCATGCCAGCTAATGCCAGGAAAGGGGTAGCAGAAGACCGCAACTCAAGGTAGATATAGCTGTAGGTTGGAACAAAGTTGTGCACTCAGAGCACTGAGATGCTCTTTCGAAATCGAAAGCAGAGCAATGCAAGTAGCATTTGAACCCTAATAAAATATAGTTACCTTGATTATTGATAACCTGGGACACCTATAGAAGCAGAGTTAGCATGGCGTTGCGATCTGATGAACGTCGGCAATGTTTTTTAGCCTTGAACCGAATACCGCGAGCTTAATTGAGACTCACAAACTAAATCCTACAGAACGCTTACGAAGAGCCCTGGTGGTGAAGCTGGGATGTCCCCCTTCGTAATTCACCAACCCAACCAAACCCGCTAAACGATAAGAACATATAACCTAGAACAAGTCATGGATAATAGCCTAACCTCTTAAGAAGCTTGAACAACACCTACAGGTGTACCGTTACAACACAAACAAAGCTTACTTATCTTCTAAAGGAAAAAATGTCCTTGGCCTCCATAAACAACACATGTTGGGTAACTGTAACACTTCTAAAGCAGAGCCGTAGATGGCACACAGGACTGGATTCCCACAGCATCTCAGGGTCCTTGAAACCGGAATGACATCTACTTGAAACTTGTATCAGGAAACCAGAAACTGGAGGAAGGAGAAAATTCTGCAAACCTTTATCTTGACACATGTTGTAAATTGTATCGATAAACTCCTTGTAACCCAGTACTACAGTGACAATGTCAACACAACACACCACATCTGTAGAAATGATCATAATCCCACGAACCTGGGCTCTCACCATCTGTTAGCGACTCCGTGAGTGGGGTGAAGAAGATAATGTTGATGTTACGCTGAGGAAGGCAATTCAGCTTGAGGTCTTGCATTACCGATGGACCCGTGACAAGCCGACAAGTGTGATAGAGATGATGTATCTACTGCATACCGCGAATGGTCTTAAGGTGTTTCTCTTCATCTAGTACAGACTGAATCCACATAACGCCAAACCACACCACAGCAAAACGTAGAGGAATGGTCTGGTAATATACGAAACTCCTGGTGGTAACGTTTATACAGTTTAATACGACAAACTCACGTGAACATCAATGGGACCGACATCCCATTTCATAAACAAGTCATGGAGTAATCAGTAGTTTCACACATAGTATACTCATATACAGCATCAGGAGTAAAAAGATTGTCCATAGAAACCTTCACTTCAATTTAAACAGTAAATTAGCAAAGCCGTTTATATCCAAGGCCTCTTATGAATAGGCCAGAATACAATTATCTCTCAATTCTTCACTTCAATAATAAACAGTACATAGCAAGAATTATATCCAAAAGGCTTTTTGAATTTTTGAATAGCAGATAACAATATCTCTCAATCTTCACGTTCAATAAAAACTTAGGACAGTACATAGCAAGCCGTTATATCCAAGGCTTTGAATAGCTGATACAATATCTCTCACATTCACACAAAATCAACTGGGTAGCTACTAGCGAAATGGAAATAACGGTCCATTCCGAAAGCTCCTGCCTGGAAACGTTACTGTCTCCGAGATTTCCATCTCTCAGTACAACTACCAGTAAAAAATAACTAACACCTAGCGGGCTGGGCTAACCGCGAGAGACTGCGACTGTAGGCTTAAACCGTCTTTCCCCCACCCCCACCCCCCCCCCCCCCCCCCCCCCCCCCCCCCCCCCCCCCCCCCCCCCCCCCCCCCCCCCCCCCCCCCCCCCCACCACCCCCCCCCCCAGCCCCCCCCCCCCCCCCCCCCCCCCCCCCCCCCCCCCCACCAATTCTCGATTAGGAACATTCGGACAGTTTCTTTATCATATTATTTTTAAAAACACACAAACTAGCAAACTAGACAGTTGAGCTATAGTTCAAGAAATTACTTCTACTCTGAGCAAAAAGCCCCCAACTAAACAACTCATCTCAATCTCGTAAGAAAGCCGTTCTTACAACCGTTGTGGTACAAAAATCCGACCCGTACATACAAGTCTTTAACACTTAACTCCCATTAATAAAAAATATTACTTAACATTCACATATATACCATACTTATATATGTAACTCCATATAAGTGCATAATTGTATGCCATATCACTAGTTAAGAAAAACTGCAGTCGAAATCGTACTTCTAAAATTTCCGGAGTCGGAAAGTTTGTTCGCCTACTCCACAACCCTGGTTGTGAAGCGCTGCTTTACATGACTAGCACTTTTCAGGGTTTCATCATATCAGCTGATAAGACACTAGTAGTCCTTTTCAGGGCTTAGCAATTTGTCAAAGCTGAACTAGAATTCAGATATAGAGTTCGTGTTTTTTTTCGATTGGCAGTTGTGCTCGGATATAAGTGAAGGATTTTTGTTTATGGTTGATAAAAGCGTGTCTCAATACAAGAAAACAAACACCTTAAAGAGAAAACAATAAATATAATTTAAATGGCACAGACACAATATCAAGGGTAAATAGATAGTTTCAAAACTGTACGATTAAGTGAAATAATCCAGCACTAACATTCAGTCGGAAGCCTACACTGAACTGACAGACAAGATTAACATATGTACATGTACGATGAGAAGACAGACAACAAGAGCAAGCAGACAAGACAAGGCAAGACAGACAAATAGACAGGACAGTTGGGCGGGCAAGCATAAAATATAGATAGTTAGTTAGACAGGGAGACAGGACAGACAGGTAGACAGATAGATAGATAGATAGATAGATAGATAGATAGATAGATAGATAATAGATAGATAGACAGAAGACAGACAGACAGACATAGACAGACAGACCTAGACAGACCAGACATATAGGACATGGATAAGATAGACAGAAGAGGATAGATAGATAGATAGATAGATAGATAGATAGATAGATAGATAGATAGATAGATAGATAGATAGATAGATAGATAGATAGATAGATAGATAGATAGATAGATAGATAGCTTAGATAGATAGATAGATAGTGTGGTAAGTTGGGATTATATAAATATCGTATATAGGGGACTTAGTATACTGACTGAGATCAGCTGTGGAATGGTATCTGTTATCTAATTAAGTTTGGTGTGGTCTACAGATGACCTTACTTGCTACCACATATTTAGACCTCAATCAAAGACTTATTCTTGAATTTAATGATGACTACGTTTATAATGTCTAGGGATATGATAGTGATGTAGTGTAATTCACAACAACCAACAGACAGATACACAACTTTAAGTTAATTAATCCTCAAAAATTGACAAACAATTAATTGATCCAGTCACAAACAACATAACACTCTAAAGATTAATTAAGCCTTATTAGGAGTCCATGGGGTTAAATTTAAATAAAATGTTATGAATTTACTTTTTGCAATAAATAGATGGTATATCATTTGATCCAACTACACTAGTGGAATCAGGAATCACATATCAAATGTAAAACACAATGTTTATTGTACAAAATTTTATACAATATGATCTTTGTCCCGACATATAATATTTATTAAATATGAGTGTAATGTTGTGTAAGGTAGTTATTATGATGGTAAATACTGGCTGTTTGAGCTAGCTTATGTTTGGTTGTCATGTCACGCCTCATGTGTTTGTTACTGGTGGAAATAAAGTTCGAAAGGATTCACAGATTCTTTTACTTTTTTAGAAACAATTACTGTCCCTTTGGACTATTTATGTAAGTTTCAATTGAGGAGGTGGTTAAACAAGGGCCCTTAGCATGTCGTGCTGAACATTCTTAGCTATATCCCCGGATGTACACACCAGGAAAACTGTACCCTACTGCTCGCTTGCTTCTTAGTTTGCTAAGACCAAAAACCCACCCTAGGCGATATGCTTAAAAAGGCATTACAGGTAGTCTGCTGCCAGAGTTCTGGCACCTTCAAGCAGGAGGCTAGCCCCCATGTGCTGCTATATTGTAACATTCAGTACCCCACGGGTCCCTGACAAATAAGAAGGTGTGCCTCTTCTTCATAAATAATAATATAACTCTTTACAACATGTTACAAGACAGTACGATAAAAATAAAAGTTCAGAGCTGTAGGCCAAACTGCTAAGCTTTTCATGAAATAGATATACACCAGTATTCCTCGTCCCTAATGGTTACACGCCTTGCAATTCAGCGGTTTATCCCTTTAGTCAATAGGATAGGTGTCATGACTTACTACTGGCAATCCAAGATGTTAGCTTGAGTCTGTAATAGGCAGTTATTATCCTATTCTGACAATTTTACAAGGTGGAGCAATATCATGGCTTTGCTCATGTGGTGTACTGAACTACACACATACACGACATAATTTATCATTTCACATTCAATTTTCCGTTCATATAAAATATACTTAAAGTAGTTGTTACTTACCACAAATTTCAGGAAATATTAAAACAAGCGAGTAACGTTGAGACTGGCGATGAATTCTGGCACAATTTCGATCTGCTTTGTCCACCTTTTCCTTTATTAGGAAAATTCTTAGAATGTTCTCAACAGCACTTGATTTTCCAGAGGAATTAATTTTCCAAAATGGGCAGTGACTGACCTTCTATTTGACATATCTAACGTTATAAACAATCACAGGCCGAAATCAAACTCCATGTTTTACATGAGCCTTTTGGGGAGAGAAGGCGGGAACTATCCATCCCTATTAAAAGTGGGTTCCCCATTAACAGACAATATTTGTATTTTGCTCGTGTAGGACAAATAAGTGTTTCGCTGACTTACATTTTACCACAGCGCAATGAGGGTATCAGAAGTTTCTAACTTGTCGGCTTCATTTTCCCCCCAAAGGGTATGTTTTCCAACGACATGCCATTAACAAAAATAAGCAGATATGATTCTTGGCTGTCATCCAAAACCCCACTAGTTAGTATTTTGGGAATATAGGGATTAAGTTAATAGACTATTTACATGTAACACATGGAAACATAGAAGGCTTTGTCAGCAAAGTACTAGAGAAGGGTAAAGAATGCCTCTTTAAGGAATAAATGGGGCTAAGTGGCTTCGTTCAAAAATCGGGACTGTATTTTTCTAAGATAGAACTTCAGATGTAGCTATGGCTGGTTACACTGTTTCACTTCCATTAGCTATGGGATGTCGTCTTGTACAATGTCGGAGCCTAATTGTGAGCTTTAGACATAAAACAGCGCTGGGAGGATGTCAGTTTTCCAAAACATAAGACTTTAAACCTGTTGTTCAAAACCTAAAAACCTCGTGATCGTTAGTGTTTTTTTATCACTGTTTATTGACAAAATCAGGCCCTTCATGCTTTTTACGCGTGTGATTGGCTTATCACTTTTTTAACGTTCGTGTGAGGACGACGTAGTATAGTATTATTGCTTCGCTCCGTTCTATCCTTTCTCGTCTCTGCTTAGGCCCGTCTGGTCCTTTTTAGGTCAACTTTGTGAGTATAATTTCATTAATGTAGTATTTAGCTATCTACGCTGCCGTCATTGATCCAAGTTTTGCATATCAAGGTCTTCTACGAAATACAATTGTACCAGTTTTATTTTTAATAGAACTACGAGCTGTGATTTCGCGTGTAGTCTTTACGAAGAGTTTGATGCAAGGACAATAAAGTAGATAGAAAAAGGATTGGGTCTCTTGTTCAGTAATAGCCATAGATCTGGCGTTCTACAGCGCAGGCGTTCGCTAATTGGGAAAGCACTTGGTCAAAATTTTCACCAATCTTCTTCTTTTCATATTATTTCGTTAGGCTTTACATTTTATCGTTCTAATTTCCAGTTTTGTTCCAATTTATATATGGGTATCTATATAATTTTTTCATACAATGTTCTCCCCACTTAATGCTGTAACAGACATTATATGTCTGTCCTCTAATCTATATACCACATAGAACCGGTTAGATTCTATCTATGCCTCGCGGTGATTACACCTGATTCTACAAGTTCTTGGGTCAAGGGTTCATGTTTCCCTGATGAAACTGTGGAGCCGGCAACTTATGGCGGACTCTTGAGGAGACAACGGAAAAGAAAGAGCCATTGTTCCCACAAGGATGTCACTGCATGAGACTGAAGCCAAAGACTGTGCATGTGCTGATTGCCAAACTCATTCAAGGTCTCTTGGGATTCCCCAAGAATTCTAAATTCTTTGTACAAATCCAACGCACATTTTGGTTTGGCAGGGGCTTGTCAAACTTCGCTTGCCTTTAAGTCGATCAAACAAACATGTTCAGAGCGTCAATGATTTCAAATGTTTCTGATCGCTATAAGGATATCAGTCCATGGAAGTTTGTTATACAGGGATTATTCAGAGGATCCAATAATTTTCTCATCATTCTGGAGAAGACACTAGGCGCATTCTTCAATCCAAATGGCAATCTATTAAACTCATAGTGTCCTTCTGAGCTACTAAAAGCTAGGTATGGTCTAACCTCAGGCTTTACTGGAATCTGATAGTATCCTTTACTCAGATCCACTTTTGAGAAATATTTAGCTTTATTTAGTCTGGCAAACAGCTGATTTGTATCCGGCAATGGATCCACCTGTCCTTCTGTAATAGCATTCAGTCTCCTGTATCTATACAGAGTCTATGTTCTCCAGAGGGCTTCCTTAAGAGTACAACACCGGAACTATACGAAGACTCACTACGAAATAATTCCTTCCTTCAACAAATAGTCTAAAAAACAAATCCTCTTCCTTCAAAGCTTTCTCCTTAGCAAACGGAATCGAATATGGTTTCATACAGACAGGTGTGGGGTCTATCAGTTTCATATCATATTCCAATAGGTTTGTATGCTCTGGTCGGTCTGTTAACACCTCTGCATGATTATTTAGAACCTGTTGCACTCTCTCTTTCTGAGTTTTCGTTAAATGTGTACTGATTTTCACCTGTGCTGCTGTCTCACAGGGGTGTAATGGATACTCAAATGATGAAAGTGGTTCCTTTTTCATCTCCATGGCGATGGACAAGGTCAACAAGTGTGTCTCTTCCTGATGTTCTCTTTCCAAATATTTCTTAGGAGATTCACATGATAGATTTTTTCTTTCCCCTTCTTATCTATCTTATAATTTGTTCTAGACACCTTCTCTAGAACTGTATATGGACCCTGCCATCCAATTTGTAACTTATTCTGACTCCCGGGCAAAAGAAGCAGTACCTTCTCTCCCACAGCCAAATTTCTGTCTTTCGCCTTCTTGTTATAATAGGCAGCATGTTTCTTCCTGGCTTGTTTCAAATTTTCATTGGCAAGTTTCCAGCCAGTTTTTAAACGAGTGGTCAGCTCATTCACATATTGGTATGAAGATGTAATGTTTTCCTCTGCCTTTTCATCAGTCCACGTTTCTTAACCAGTTACCATATGGACTTTTAATTTTTCCACCAACTTATTTTTTCACTGGCACATGCAGGTCCTTTGCAGACTTGATATGCACTGTGTTGTGATGATTTTTCTTCCCAGAGGTCAATCATGCAACAAAACGAGCCCGCTACCAATTTTTTTTTTTTTTTTTTTTTTTTGGGGGGGGGGAGGGGGGGGGGGGGGGGGCTGGGGGGGGGGGGGGAGGGGGGGGGGGGGGCTTTCTCCCCACTTAAAATTCTTGATGAGAGATTTCCTCCCTACATCCTCTTCCTCCAGTTTGTTTAAGTCCGATTGAGGGATTTTCGGCTTATCCTGGGGTAAGACATCTTTTTGCACTCTCTGCATAGTGGCCATTGTAAATAACAGTCAATTGAAGATTTGTCCGAGAAAAGGGGCTTTCCATTTCCACTTGCGAGTCCCACTTTGATCAATATTGTAATTCTTTCCTTTTATCATTGTTCAGGGCTACGTTTGCCCAGCGTCGCGTCTCCAGGTCCTGATCAATGTTCCCATTGTGGGTGTTCCCTCATGTGCTATGCTACACCTTTCTACAAAATTCTCAATGTCCCATCTTGCTTTGGGCCAATAATAATTGTGAGCCACCTTTTGAATGATGGTACCTATCTTCTCATGGTCCCCATCGTTTTCACATGTAGGCTCCTTATTAATTCTGCCCTATATCTTTTAGGAAGTACCAGCTGTCCCTGACCTTTGGATCTAGTTCCGGTCTTCCGGTATATCAGTTTGTTCTTAAAACATACCCCCCTATAGAATGTCCCCTTTTCTGAAGGTGTGTGACAATTGGACAACTTTCTAAAACAAGGCTTGAGGGTCTTATCCCCAAGCCTGTGCCTTCCTCATCTCTTCTGGAGTGGTATTTATCATAATATCCTCCTACCATTTCGCTAGAGGTCGACCTGATCTGAAGGGTGGCCATTACTACTGCACAGGGTTTTCTTCTACAAACGGTCAGTATCATGATTGTCCATCCGACAATTTTTACATCGCCACCTACCTTTTTTTGGTTGAAAGATTTTCTTTCATCATATTTCCTTTCATCGAATTGTGGGGTTTTATTTTTATTGTCATACCGTGGCCTATCAAACTGGTGCTTACCTTTGTTTTGATCCCTAGGATCAAATTTATTAAAGTTCTGTGGTGCCTGAAAATTTTCTACCTGTTTCTTTTTATTACCTGTTACCTCTGCTTGAGCCGCTTGATACCTTTCAGCAACACGTCCATTTAGTAATCTCACCCAGCATCCTCTCTGCACCTTGTTCCATGAGAAACTTTCTCTCAGGGTCTGGGAGCCATGAGGGAGACTATCTTAGTTGCTGCTCTATAAGGACCATTTCCTTAAGATCTTGGGTTTTCCCCAGAGAAGTCCATTTCTCCAAGTATGTCTCTATTCGTGCAGAGAACTGGTGATAGGTTTCATTTGACAGTAGTTTAGCATTCCTAAATTTTTTCCTATAAAGTTCTCTCATATCACTTTTCATATCTTAGGCAACAGAGTCTGCTTTATAACATGTCATAATTGTCTGGTCATCTCTGCTCATCTTGCGTCAAAAACGCTTCATAAGCTGTTACCCACGGAAGCACCTTGTGATAAACTTAGAACTGTCCACCTTTCTCTCTCTAGACCCCTACGTGGTAGCTAACAATTCATATCTATTTAGGTAACTCTCGATGTCAATCGTCATGTTTTCTCAAACAAAATGATCTAAATGCCAAAATTCAATTAGCTACGAGTTGAGGCTGCCCTGACTAGCGAGTAGCATCAGAGGTTAAGGGACTGGCACCCATTTTTCTGGAAGCATGGCCATTGAAAATTCCCAACTCTCCATAGTCGTAAACTTCGTGCTCCTCTGTAATCGTAATTCTCCTCCTTTTGCTGCTTCTCCCTTCGGCTGTCAATCTTGTTCTTCCGTTGCAGCTGCCTGTCTCTTTTCTTCTGCCTTCCCTTTCTGCAGCCTGGTCTCCTTTCTTCTCTTTTCTGTAGCTTTGGCCTTTCTTCCTCTCTTATCTGGCCACTCCCGCTTCTTCTCTTCATACTGGAGAGCCTTTTAATCTCCTTTTTCTGCCTCCAACGCTGCCTTAGCCACCTTTGGTCAGCCTCAATCTTGCAACCTCTTTAAGTTTTTATCTGCCTCTATTCCTCTTATCTTCGTCCAATTTATCAGGGTTCTAATTTTCTTTTCAGCCTCTTTGTCTAATCTTTTTTCTTCACGTTTCAATATATTTGTCACATTCAGTTGGTGACATAAGCAATCGATAATTATTGCCCGTCCCATTCCCAATTCTTTACAGCGTGCACAGCAGCAGATTCGTTACTTTGCCAGGGTTCTGCCATTTATTCTAACAGGCAAAATTAGACAAGCTTTTTTAATTTGAAACTAAACAATTCAATTCTATGACTAATTAAAACTAAGGACAACCAACAAGTAACTGAGAGGTCTCAACCTTAATATATTTTCCACCAAAGAATAACTTTTTACATTTTTATTATTCCCTGAAGTTGAAACTCACCCCAAGATTATGTGCTAGGAAGAGGGTTACAAAATTTCCCGGACAGAACCCAATATATGTGGTAAGTTTGGGATTATATAAATATAGGTTATAGGGGCTTAGTGTGTACTGACTGAAAATCAGCTGTGGAAGGTATCTGTATCTAATAAGTTTGGTGGTGTTACAGATGACCATTCTATGATACCACATATTTAGACCTCCAATCACACTTATTCTTTGAATTTAATTATGGACTATATTAATGTCTAGGGTTATGAATAGTGAGGTAGTGTAATTCACAAACAACCAACAGGACAGATACATCTAAGTTAAGATCCTCCAAACAAATTGAACAAACAAGTAATGACAGTCACAAACAGACTAACTACTCTAAAGAATTATCCTTATAAAGTCAAGGTTTTAAATTTTAACACTATGTATTGAATATTTTTTTCAATCAAAAATAGATATCCTGATCCTATACACAGTGAATCAGAATCACAATCAAATGTAAACACAATGTTTATGTACAAAAATTTATACAAATGGATCCTTTGTCCCGACATATTAATATTATTATAATATGAGTGTAATTGTTTGTGAGGTGTATTATGAGGCAATACTGGCTGTTTGAGTTAGGGTTGTTGGTTGTCATCACGACTTCATGTGTTTGTTACTGGTGGAAATAATATTAAAGGATTCACAGATTCTTTTAACTTTTTTAAAACAATTTACTGTCCTCTTGGACTATTTATGTAAGTTCAATTGAGGGTGGGTTATACAAGGGTGAGCTGCTCGTGCTGAAACATTCTTAGCTCATATAGCGGCTGCAGGGAAAATAAAAAGATGTAATCCTCTGCTCGCTTGCTTCTTAGTTTGCTAGAAAAATAACCCACAATGGCCGATTATCTTGGGCAGAGGGAGTCTGCCCTGCCACTGCAGGTTCTGGATCAGCAGACTGCTCAGGATCCATGTGTGCATCGCGCTATATTAACATCAGTACCACGGTCCTGAAAAAAGAAGGGTGTGCTCCTTCTCTTCATAACTAATATATAATATATTTCACACTGACGTATAACAAGGGACAGTACAAACAAACATAAAGTTTCAGAAGCTTGTAGGTCCCAACCTGCTAGCTTTTACATGTGACAATCATATACGACAGTATTCCTCTCCCGGCTAATGGTTACACAACGCCTCTGCAATTCCAGCGTTAAGCCCGCTTTCTATACAATAGGTATAGGTGTCATGTTTTACATTATGGCAATCCAATATATCTAATCAGTATAGCAGTAGTTATTATCTCCTCTTCTGAACAATCTTTTACAAAGTTGGAAAGCAATATCTAGGTTTGCTCTGCTTGTCATTTGTACTGAATCCACACACATACAGATATAATTTTATCATTTTCACAATTCTAAATTTTCATATTTATACAAAATATATTTAAATATGTCTAGCTTACACAAATTCAAGGAAAATATTAAACAAGTAAGTTGACTGGCGATGAAATTCTGGCACAATTTCGATCTGCCTTTGTCCAGGCTTTTCCTTTATTAGAATAAATTCTTAGCCTGCTTTCTCGACGCACTTGATTTTCAGAGGATTTATTTTCAAAAATGGCAGTGAAACTGACGCATCTTCTATTTGTCCATATCTAAACGTTCTAACCAATCAGGCCACGATGTTTACATGAGCCTTTGAAAGAAAAACTATCACATCCTATTTTAAGTTGCCCATTAACAAACAATATTTGTAATTTGCAGTTAGACGCCAATAAGGTTTAGCACTGCTTACATTTTACCACAGCCAATCAAATCGTATCTAACTTGTCGGCCTCATTTCCCCAAAGGCAGTGTTTTCCACGTATGCAGTGCCATAAAAAAAATAAGCAGATATCTGATTTGTGCTGATCAGTCAACCCCATATAGTATTTTGGCTATAAATTTGTTAATTAAGTATAGACTATTTGCGTAAACACACATAACATATTCATTTTGTCAGCAAGTCCTAAGGTACAAGAATATATAAGTTTAATGGGGCTTAAGTGGCTGTCGTTCAAAAATATCGTTATTTTTTCTATGATATGTCATGTAAATTGGCTTGTTACCACCTGTTTACTTCCATACTATGGGATGTCTTTCTGATACTGTCAGCCCTAATGTCAGGAGCCTTAGACATAAAACACAGGTAGAATGTCCCAGGTTTCCCAATACGACTTTTAAACCTGTTTTCAAAACCTAACCTCGTATCGTGTAGTGTTTTTTACTCACATGTTTATTTGAAAAAATCATGGTCTTTATGCGATTTCGCGTGTGATTTGTGCGTTCCCTTTTTAATCGCGAGACCGAGGCGTAGTATTATTTGCTGTCGCTACTCGTCTAATAACCTTTCTCGTCTCTGCTGACAGACAGTACAGACAGACAGACAGACACACTGGACAGGACAGGACCAGATAGATAGATAGATAGATAGATAGATAGATAGATAGATAGATAGATAGATAGCTAGATAGATAGATAGATAGATAGATAGATAGATAGATAGATAGATAGATAGATAGATAGATAGATAGATAGATAGATAGATAGGTGCCTACACAAAACACAGCTGTAAAAAAACACGGTGCCAACACAAAACAACAGCTGGTAAAAAACGGTGCCACACAACACAACAGCTGTATACACACGGTTGCCACAGCAAACACACAGTGCTGTAAAACACGGTGCCAACAAACACAACACACAGCTTGTAAAAAACAACGGTGCCCCACCACAACACAACAGTGTTAACATCACGGTGCCGCAACACACCACACAGCTGTAAAACACGGTGCCACATCAACACACAGCTGTAAACACAAAAAAAATTAAGGTGAAATGCTTGCTGCAGTCTTTCATGCAAGTGCAATCAGCAACAATGGGTGACTCCATTGCTCCGTAAGGATCGGCATAGGACAATGACAAAACCCAGACTACATCCGTGAGCAATACAAGCCATAATATCAATAGTTGATATTTTTTTCACCAGCAGAACAGGCATATTCATCAATAGTTAATTCACCAGCAAACAGATATCATAATAGTTGAATCACCAGCAAAATGAGAGGCCCGAGTTCAGTAGTTTAATCGACTGATATTAATGAAAAAGATAATATTTACAATGCTCTAAAACTCATGATTTTTATGCGATTTAATGGGTCGCTAATTCCGATGTCGATGATAGAGGCATTAGATGAAGCTTCAGCTGTGACAAGTTAAGGAACTCGATATGTAAATGGGATCTTGAGCTGAAGTCGATGTTGTCATAAAGCATTTGCGTCTCAGACTGTTCAGACTGCGTTTTATATGTCATGTTTCGAGATTCTAGGTCAAATTCTATTTCTTAAGACAAACTGGTGACCTCAAAAATCGTGGTGCGATCATTTTGTTATGATTTCTGAATCTTCCGATTGGCAGAGTGGCTAGAGAGCTTGCCTCTCGCGGCAATGGTACCAGATTCGGAACACAGTGTCGTCACACTTTAGTCTACCAACCTGTAAACGGGTACCTGGCTCTGCTCTTAAGTTAAGAAAGGCAAACGTAACGAGGAAAGAACTGGTCGCCCCTCTTGTCAAAACTGGACGGAGTGTAGTGAAATCTTCAGCACTTCACTCCCCAGTGACTGTATCTGCTATGTGACTATCTTGACCTTATTTACTAAAAGTAGGAAGTAGACCAGTGCTGATATAGATGAGCAAGTTTTAGCTGATGCAAGCATGTGGAAAATATTTTAGTTCCGGCATCATCAAACTCCATAATTCTCGCCGTTTGTACGTCGATCACATCTAAGGGATGCAACTGTGGTTGAAAGTTATACATTAATGGTATTTTTCCCTTATATGTAACTCTCCAGAAAATAGTAATACTAACGAAAGAAAAGTCGGTGATTAGAATTGCACACCAAAGTGAGTTGGTGGAACCCCAGTGATATATGAATAACAATGTAAGTTTTTGATTGTAGAACCCGTTTCAGTCCGGAAACGGATTTAACCTCATAATTTTGTTAAAAATAACCCTTAAAATGTATGTTTTTGATTGTTTCTTCAGACAAAATTTTAATTTAAAGTATTTTGCAGACTTATTGTTGGAGCTTACTCGCTGGATAATGAAAACGGTTTTATCGGAGACATAGATCGCCATTGATTCTACGATGATCCCAACGGGCGCAGTTGATTTCCCAACACGAGTCCTTAACAGAGCAATGCCCATCAGGAAATTTCAACGCATTTGCTGAAATTAAAGGTTGTACTGATCTATCATGTTATTGCGAAAATTCTGAAACGCAAAAAAAAGGACTACTTGACTGGCACCTCGTTTTTGGTCATTAAAAGTCTTGCATCGGAATTCCATTTGATGCAGAAAATTTATCACTGTCTGTAATAAGGGAGAACGAGTCTTAATTCTCGAATAGATTAGAACCGAACGGCGGCATCATTTTGCATTACGGATGCGACGTCGTCAATTCGTAATTTTAGCATTTGCATGACGATCAATAAGAGCTAGGACAATCTTTGTAAGTAGGATTTTTTCTTCCTGAACCTTGTTTTTCGGGCAAGGCAGCTGTAGTAAAAAATCTGCGAGAATAATCGCTATTTTCAGTAAGATTTTGTCATAAAATGATTAAATAAAACAAGCCTATTGTGTTTGACGGTTGATGCTCTTCTACCGCCAGCACGCTGCTATTGTGCAGTTGCTAAAGCTATTAGAACGATTCCACGGTAAAACTCTAACACGCGTTTTGTTTCGGTTTCGAAAGTATACCAACATGTAAACATTTTGCAGTATCTGCTGCATACATTTTGAGCTAGATTCTAATTAACGATTTTAGGGGAGTGTGCCGCAAAATAAACTATTGAATTAAACGTATTTCTGTCACCTTTAAACGCTGGTAATACGTAGTATTCCTTTCATTTTTTGGTAGTGTTACAACGATACATTACAAATTATTAACGCCAATTTTAACCCGCTTGAGAACTAACCCGTCGCTTGACACATCGCCATGCATATATACACGCTGGAGCAGCCAAAGAGGCACAAAACGCAGGACAATTTTATTGCCTCTCGCGGTAATGTTTCTGAGCGTCGCACAAAAAAAAACAAGTTCGTTATTTGAAAAAATATGATAGCGTGAGGGAAGATGCCGTTTGTGTAAAATATTTATGTGGACGCGACGTGACAAAATTGAAAATCTAAAACCAGTAATGAAACTGAAACTTAAATAAATATATGGTAGTATAGCTTAGAATTATGAGAAGAATGGGTTTGCAAATAATATGATATGATGCCGAGTATTAGACAAGTTTATTGAGAAAAATACATCATGTCTATGGACGCACGACCAGACGGATGTTTGTTCCTGCTTGTTTTTTCATAAGTTAGTGGGACCCCGTTTAGAAGAAGAGCTTGAGGAAATTAAATTCGCTTGGGTGGTACAAGAGGTATGAGGAGAGGGAAGCGGTAGGAAAATTGTTACCAAAAACTAACTTGTTTTGCATTGGCATAATAAGCGGACTGGCATCGAACTACCAGACGAGAGTATGTTTGGAATTATTTTTGTTTTTCAAAAAATGGCATTTGCATTCTGGTTAGTCGACAAGCTTTTCGATTGGGCCTAGTGTATACATATTAGCAAAAGCCTTTCATTTCATTGCAGTTGAACTGTATTTTTTATTCAGATACGCTGAGAACAGTGTGATAATTTAAAAAAAGTAAATTTAAATAACTATATGAGTATTTCACAGTCTGGAGGAAGAGAAGCAACTGAGGCATTTCTTTGCAAAGTCGCGTCATTTGTTTATATTTCTTGATTTGTGGTAAGATTGGCTTTATGAACTTAAATGTTTTTAATCCCATTACCAAGTTTATTACTGTATTGGGAAAAAGTGAAGGACGTTGCGGGAAGCAGACATTGTTGACGTCCTACATTGAAAATGTATTACACTAATGTTAGTTGTCATGATTATGTTTGAATATTTTGTATTAGGTATATTAGAAAGGCTCGGTGTTCCATGAACATGTTCAACATGCCTGAAGCATTTATATTTAAAAAGAAAAAGATGAGAAATATATAAAAGGAAATGTGGTTACCCACATTCTATTATTGAGGAAAATATGTAACGTACAGTGGGTATCTGCCATAGGGACCTGAGGGGTGGTCCCAGCAGGTGGGGTCATGAAAAATTAGGGTGTGAGTGCACCTGAAATGCACGCGCGAGCTGTCCCCATACCCACGTAATGAAATTAAATAAAAGAATAAGTGATCAGATGTAAAAGGCAGGGTGTTTTTGTTCCGAGGTTTCGTTTCATGTTGCCAGCTGGTGATGTAGTGACAGAAACTGAGGAGTGACGATAGCAGAAGTCTCTACATTTACGTATGCTGTCAAGAGATACAGCAGGAGCTTGGGTGTGTGACGTGATATCGATTATTTTCTGCAAATACAAATAACTTATCTTTAAACAAGAAATCAGGTGATTTGTTAAGGACCTGGGTACCTTTACTCGTTTCGGTTTAATTAAACCTTTGAGTTTTTCAAGTCATACTCAGGACTTTGTGGGGTTGGATGATTACAGCCCTTCATTACA
Source organism: Oreohelix idahoensis (assembly GCA_024509875.1). Taxonomy (NCBI): domain Eukaryota; kingdom Metazoa; phylum Mollusca; class Gastropoda; order Stylommatophora; family Oreohelicidae; genus Oreohelix; species Oreohelix idahoensis. The sequence continues at coordinate 17,420 of JAMPIV010004310.1, forward strand.
CGTGGACTCTCCCCTTTAGAAGAATATAGTGTAAACTGTGAAACTTCCAACAGGAAAGAAATATATTAAACATTGTAGTTATTTGGGCAGATTGTCCACACACTTTTAGTTAATCTTTTATGTACTATTGTGTCATTTCAAAGACTGTCCAAACGATAGGACTGGACAGGCAAAATAAAGGTACAAAAAAAATTAATTAAAGAAAAAACATAACACAGGTTTTTTAACTTCTCATACGAAACTTATAAAGTGTTTTTGTGTTGTGTTCATATTATCATTTTCCTAGGACACTACGTACCTATACACCAGACACTGAGCCGAATAGTGACCGTGTGAGATTAGGGAGTATCGTTAGGTTCCCTGCAATAATTCATCATCATCATGTATAGAGTCAGGGCCTATATGCTGACCTCACACGTGTAATACTACTTGATTTCAATCTTTTAGGATACATATATCCCAGCAAAATTAGCTTTGCTACATTAATTGGTAGGCATACGGCATTTTGAATTTCTCCTAGTACTACATACATGGGGGTATGGGTTTAGCATAAACAACATCTTATTGTCCCAGGGTTCCTCATAATCAATATTGCCCAGATTTGGGAAGTCCAAGAAACTGTCAGAACCCAGTTTTTTAATTAGAAAAAAATTATATTTATTTAGAACTTTGTTAGAAACATTTTGATTTATCAGAAATGGCAGATCTGGCAAGTTTCGATCTGCGGTAATGGCTGTTCAGACTGCAACAGAAATGAATAGAGGGTCAAATCTTAATTGATATGCACTCAGAATGTGATAATTTATTATAGGAAGAACATAGGGTTTGTGAGGAAAGGAAAATGCAATTGAAGTGCTAGGGAGATAGAAATTAGAGGGTGCTTAGGGATGCTGAGATTAAGAGGCTGAGTTGGAAGGAGAAGAAACTTGAGGTTGAGACAATGAAAGAAGGAAAGGAGATTGGAGGCTGGAAACGAGAGGAAAGAAGAAAGGAGATTGGAGGCGGAAACGAGAGAAAGAAGAACGGAGATTGGAGCGGAACGAGAGAAAGAGAGAAGGAGATTGGAGGCGGAAAAGGGAAGATAAAGATTCAAAGAGAACATGGATCGATAGGAGTTAGAGCTGCAAGGCCATGCTCTGAAAATGGAATAGCCATCCACTTACGACGCAGCTTGCAAGCCTAGGCTCCTCATCTGCCATGGGGTTACATTTAGATTACTTTGTGGGAAACGGATTGATTGAACTTTGGAGTCGTTATTTAAAGCAGATACGAAATATTAGCAGAATTATGGTTAGAAAGAGAAAAATGGGGTGTAAAGTTGTTCAGGGTCTTCGGGGAAACAGCTTAGAAGTGTTTTCCAAAATGAGCAGGGTATGACAAGACAATTGACATGTTGAAAGAGTCTCTTTGTTAAGATACGAAAAGAACGGCGAGTTTTATAGAACGAAATTTAGGACTGCCGGCTCTGTCGCGTGAGCACCTCTCAAGTTCTCCGCCGGTTGGAGAAGTATATGGAGAAATGGGCTTCTTAGGGGAAAACCCTAGATTCAAAGAGATGATATCATTGAACAGATTGAGGAGTCCAATGCTCCAGACATGAGAAAATTAATGGAACAGGGCGCGGAGGAGGTGGGTGAGATTCTAAATGTCGCTGGAGAGGTATCAGGCAGCCCAGGCAGAGGTAGCTGGTATCAAGAAAACAACCAGTAGATCAGTATAAAGGTCTCAAAATTTAATAAATTTGATAACAGAAGTAAGCGAACTTTGGGGTGGGATTTTTAGGGGGGGCCTCGAATGAGTTTAAAAAATAAAACCTCAATTTAAGACAGAAAGAATGATGAAAGGAAACCTTTATAAAGGTAGGTTTATATGTAGTTGGTGGTAGGATGGATGAAACAACATAATCGATGTGTGAAAAAGAGACCTGTGATCATGGCCAGTTCAGACCGATCCAATGCAGAAAGAAAGAAGTTGAATATAAATGACTCATCCAGAGGAAGATGGGAAGGCACATGCCAGATAGGTCACTGAAGCCGGTGCTTTCAAAAATGCGTAATGCCATAACTCCAGCAAAGGAGATTTTCATTAAAGAATAAATTGATATATAGGTAAGGGCGGGAAAAAGGTTTCAGCTGGTAATGGACAGCTGGTTCTTCTAACATGCTAATAGGGCAGAAGTAATACGGAGTTTAATGTTGGAAAGATGGAGACCGAGCAAGTAGGTACCATCTGCAAAAACGTAGCTAAACAATACTATTGGACAGATATGGATGGTCAGCGTTGAGAATTTTGTAGAAGATGTGGGTATATTTCAGAGGGAAACCCACAAGTGGAAAATTGATCAGGCAATCTTAGAATGACCTGGGGCAAACTTAGGCTGGAATAAAAAATAATTGTAATGAAGTAGAAGTGGATGGGGAGCCCCTTTTCAACGCAGACTTCATTGGATGTTTTAACATGGCACTATGCAGGAAGTACAAAGAATGTTTTTTACCCAGCTAAGCCGACATCCCTCGGTCGGAATTAGTGAACTGGGTGCAGATAAAAGAGAGAGAAGATCTCTCACAGGAATATAAAGTGG
>JAMPIV010004311.1:0-56773 GCA_024509875.1 Oreohelix idahoensis
TTTAAATTAATGCTTAAAGTAATATGTGGGAATAAAAGGATATAGTATGCAAGATAAATGAGAGTGAAAGGGCAGAATGTTAGACGGGCCTGCGCGCCCAATTCTCAACCCTTCGAAAATAAAGTTCGTTCGTTCGTTCGTTCGTTCATCTGGTTTCACATGTAGGCTCCTTATTAAGTCTGCCCTATATCTTTTAGGAAGTACCAGTTGTCCCTGACCTTTGGATCTAGCTCCAGTCTTCCTATACATCAACTTGTTTTTTCATGTAAAAATCTCCCTTGCCTGGAGTTGTATGACAAGTTGACAATTTTCTGAAACAAGGCTTGAGTGTTTTATCCCCAGCCTGTGCCTTCCTCATCTCTTCTGGAGTGGTATCCAACATAATATCCTCCTCCTGTCTTGAGGTCGACCTGACCTGAAGGGTTTGCCATATACACAGGTTTCCTTCTGCAACGGTCAGTGTCATGATTGTCCATCTGACAATTCTTACACCACCTTTTTCCTTGGTTGAAAGATTTTCTACCGTGGCCCTTCACTTGTGCTTCCCTTTGTGTTGATCCCTAGGATCAAATTTATTAAAGTTCTGTGGTGCCCTAAAGTTGTCCACCTGTTTCTTTTTATTACCTGTTACCTCTGCTTGAGCTGCTTGATACCTTTCAGCAACATTTAGCAACTCACCCAGCCTCTCTGCACCTTGTTCCATGAGAAACTTTCTCAGGTCTGGAGCCATGGACTCTCTTAATTGCTCTATAAGGACCATTTCCTTAAGATCTTGGGTTTTCCCCAGAGAAGTCCATTTCTCCAAGTATGTCTCTATTCGTGCAGAGAACTGGTGATAGGTTTCACCTGACAGTAGTTTAGCATTCCTAAATTTTTTCCTATAAAATTCAGCATTCTTTTCATATCTTAACAAAAGAGCCTGCTTTAGCATGTCATAATTTTCCTGATCACCTCTGCTCATTTTTGCAAAAACTTCATAAGCTGCCCCACGAAGTCCCTGAGATAACTTTAAGCTCCACCTTTCTCTCTCTAACCCATACGTGGTAGCTAATAGTTCATACCTATTTAGGTAGCGCTCTATATCATCGTCTTTCTCAACAAAATGATCTAAATGAAAATTCATAGCTGAGGTTGAGGCTCCTTGGCTAGCAGTGGCATCAGAGGCAAAGGGACTGGCACCATTTTCAGGAGCATGGCCCTGAAACTCAAACTCCCTTAGTCGTAATTCATGTTCCCTTTGTAATCTTTTCTCCTCCTTTTCTGCTTCCCTCTCTGCAGCTAATCTCTTCTCTTCTGCAGCTAATTTCTTCTCTTCCCTTTCTGCAGCTAATCTTTTGTCTTCTCTTTCTGCTTCCAATTTCTTAGCCTCTTTGTCAGCCTCAATCTGCAACCTCTTAGTCTCAGCCTCAGCTTGCAACCTCTTAGTCTCAGCCTCAGCTTGCAACCTCTTAGTCTCAGCCTCTAACTTTCTTTCGGCCTCTTTTTCTAATCTTCTTTCTTCGCGTTCAATAAATTTGTCACATTCCGTAGTGACATAGGCAACCATAACTTGCCCATCTAATCCTAACTCTTTTGCAGTCTGTACAGCAGCAGATCGAAACTTGGCCAGGTCCGCCATTGTCTATCAGGTAAATTTCTACAATGTCTAACCAACAATTTAATCTCTAAATATATCTAATGGACAACACAGGCACCGTGAGCTCAACCTTATTTAATTCCACCCAAGGATACCTTTTAATTCTTATATTCCCTGAAGTGAATTACCCCCAATATTTTTAATAGGGAAAGATTCAAAATCCCAAGAGCGAGACCCCAATATATGTGGTGAAGTGGGATGTTATAAATATTTATAGGGGACTTAGTGTACTGACTGAGATCAGTTGTGAAGGTATCTATATCTATTAAGAGTAGTGTATTATAGATAACCTTACTTGCTACCACATATCTATATATCTCAGTCAGAATTATTCTGGAATAGTGTGATGACTACGTTATGTGTCTAGGGTATGTGTATGATGAAGTGTAAGCCACAACAACAGACAGATAAACAATTTAATTTAATCCACTACTCTTGACAACACTGTGACACTCACATACATATAACACTCTATGAGAATATCTTAAGGAGTCACTGATAACTTTTCAAATAACAATATGTATTCATTGTTGTCATAAAGGTATATGTGTCCTGATTCAAATACAAAGGAACCAGGAATCACAATCAATTTTAATTACAAGTATATGTACAGACTTTATCAATATGAATATTGTAGTGACATATGTTATTAAAAATATCCTATGTGTGTCAGTTGTGTAGTAGTAATATGAGGTAATACTGGTTTTGTTTTGTTCAAGCTCTGTTGGTATTTGTCATCATGACTTCAATAGTTTGTCTTTTGGGACTAGTATTGGAGATGTTCTCAGTTCCTGATATTAAGACAATTAAATTCCCCTCTGAATGTTATTTTTACAAAGTAATTTCAAGATGAGGGGACATAATGTTGAGCTCAGCTGGCCAAATCAGCTTATCTTGCGTGATGGCGGCAGGAAAGGACTCCTCTGCTCGAATTCTCCCCTGGGCTCTGGAGACACCTCACTGATAGCTAAAAAGACCAAGGAGTATGCTGTCCGACTCTGGATTCAGCAAAGCTCTGACCAGGTGCTGCTCAGTACCATCAAGACCACGGTCCCTGAAAACAAGAAGGATGTACCTTCTACTTCATAACTAACTTATACTCTCTTTTTACACTGATCACAATACATCACAAACATTGAGTTCAGAGCGTTAGGCCAACTGTCAGCTTCATCTGAAATACTTTATACCAGTATTTACCTCCTTAATGGTTACCACGCCTCTGCACTTCCAGCATTATTTCTTTCTAGTCAATCATCCAGGTGTCAGTGTACTATTTGGCCATTCCATGCCGTTTTACTTTCCTCCGACACCCTCTGTTCAGGCTGGAGCATTATAGGCTTTATCTCCTGTTTGCCACTGAACTACACATATATATACAGGCATAAATTAACAATTCACATTCAATTTTCATTAAAAGATACTGAATGGTTCAAGCTTACCACAATTCATAGAATAAACACAGATACGTTGATTAGCAATGAATTCTGGCACATTTACTGGCACAAATTCCCATCTGCTTATGTTCCAGGCTTTTATTTAGCAAAAATATGAGCTGGCTTCAACGCACTGTTGCTTTATCAAGCTTATTTAAACAAGTGGTTTCGAACTAACGCTCCTAAGTGATTATATCAGCGAGTCTGGCCAATCGAGCCACGTTTCGACAAGTGTTTGAAAAAATGTTACCTTCCTACGTCTCCCTAACAACCAAGATAGTATTTATAGCCCGACCAATCGTGGTTAGTCTTTCATTTGTTGCGCTCCAATCAATTTGGAGTTTACATGGTAGGCTATTTCTGTAACATAAGGTTTTTTCAAACACGTTATAAAAAAATTTTATGAGCAGAAATGATTCCATGTTGTCAGGCATCCCCACTATTTTATTTTGGTTATAATTTATTAATTCCTGGACTATTTGCGTAACGTTTTACATATTCTTTGTCAGCAAGCCCTAAGGAACCCAAATATCCAAATTTAAAAGAGCTACGTGGCTGCGTTCAAAATATGCAATTCCTTCTACCTCCTGTTTCGAAGATGTGCTGTCTGGGTACTGTAATGTTTTCAAACGTAAACCCATATAATGTTATCTTTCCTAATAAGCGTTTTTTGTGATTTTAAAACCTAACTCTGGGAAGGGTAGTGAATTTATCACTGTCCGTCCGAAAAAGTTAGTGCATGTAGCCTAACACGCGTGATAGTAGTAATTGTGTATCGCGCGACGCGTGTTTAATTTTGCATGCGTTCCTGATTTCATTCGCCCCTCTCTCTCTTTCTATTTGAGTCCATCTGTTCGTTCGTTCTGGTAACGTAATATAATTAATGTTAGGATTAATTTAGGTCATTACGCAGGGTGCCTCTCAATGTTTTTCCAAGAAATACAGCACACGTTTCATTGAAGAAAGTGGGTAATAATACATTAAGCTTTTACTATCAACGTGAAAGCGTTACAATTTGCAGACGAAGCAGAAAACAAGGGGGATTTCGAGTACCTTCTTTGTGACAGCACTGTTATTTTACCATTGCTCTTTTCTTTATTAATTTTATTTGTTAGGCTTCATATTTACCTAATAATTTATATATGTGGATTAGAATATTCCACGACATGCACCATAAAGATCTGAGGTGAGGGAGGGGGAGTTAGGAGGTGACACAGAAAGAATCGAACCGCAGCTACCCCAAGCATATCGTAAAATGAGATTAATGTGAGGTTCTGAATGTGACTATCACAAAACAACAGCAGATGGGGCACGAGTTTTAGCTCTGGCTTCCTGCAAGGAAGTTCAGTTGCGGTTGTGAGTCTATGCTCCGAAAGGTGCTAAGGAGGACATGAATATATATATATATATATATATATATATATATATATATATATATATATATATATATATATGTGTGTGTGTGCGTGTGTGTGTGAGTGTGTGTCTGTGTGTGTGTATGTTCATGTATATATGCATGAATAAGTAGATGCTGATGTCCTTGGCGCTAATGCGACTTGAAGCCGGAGTATTGTGTAATTACCCGTGTAATTGTAGGATCGTACGGTATAATAAAGGAATAATGTGAAACGAAAACATCCGTACTTAAATTACTGTAGATTTTTTCACTTGCTTTACTTTCTTATTTTTTTCGGTCAGTGAAGCGTAGTGGGGACCTGAGGTTTACGTTGCTGAGCCTTTTTTAACGTGACAAAACAACACCCACTTGAACGCATACATAAAGATAATCATAAAGATACATTACACGAAAAACAAGAAATTTCCATCTTAGTTTTTAAATATCTGACATTGGACACGTCATCCCTGCAAGTCTGTGAATCTTACCGGCTGTATCCTGTGACATGGCAAGACAAGGATTCGTGTTACACAGTGTCTAGGCACCCATGCTTTAATCTAATGTGTCTTAACTCCTTTATCTTGAGGTCGTGGTCTGTCCTGGTTATACTGTAATGTTTGAATGGAAAAGATGTGTCTTGTATATATTATATTTTATCTTATCAGAAATTTATTAGTCGGCATTATGGGAGAGAGGGAAAAAAAACACGATTAGTGAGGCGATATTAATGCTTCTCTCAAACATGATCTCTGTCAATATTTCCATATTCCAAGCTTTCTATTATGTTTTTGTATATTCTTTATGCAGTGCATTTTTAACTATGCTCAATATTTTGTTACTAATGTTAAGAAACATATTTAGATCAAGGGAAATAGAGTCCAACAATGATATCAAAATAAGGCTACACATGGCTAGAGGAGCTTTCATTACGCTGTAAAATATATGGAGATCATAAGTAATTAGGTTTAACATAACAATCAGAATTTTGTATTCGGATGTCACGTCAGTCCTACTGTATGGCTCTGAAACATTGACAACGACAAAAACAACAACAAAGCTACAGACGTTCATAAATGGGTGCTTGTGTAGAATAGAAGGATTAAAATGGCATGACAAAGTTACAAATGTGGAACTAATGACAAGATTCAGACAAGTGTCGGTAGAACAAGAGAGGATGTGAAGACGACGCTGGCGATGGATAGCACACACACTGAGGATAGCTGTTGATAGCATTACAAGGCAGTCCTTGTTCTGGAACCCCCCAGGGCACGAGAGGCAGGAGTAGACCAAGACGCACATGGAAAAGAGAACTGGATACGGAAGTGAAAAAGATGATGAAAACGTGGAGAGAACGTGAGCTGATGACACGTGACAGGATGGATTGGCCTGTGTTTGTTTAGGGCCTATGCTCCTTGCGAAGCTAAAGGGTATTGAATGAATGATGAATGAAAGTAAGTTTTATAACATGTACAGACAAGCGAACACAGCAGTCTCAACAATACAACGTTAATAATCATAACTGAAGATTACGCGGACGGTACATAAACTTTTGTTATTTCATCTTCAGACATATAATGAATATCACAAACGGATGCTTAATGACTGATCATTGCATACTGGATCCAATAAAATACAAGCTGCCTTCTACTGTCCGAATACTAGGATATCCACATATGTTTTGTTTTTGAAGAGTATAAAGTTATTAGATTCCGCGCTGAATATTCCATCAAAAATCGGAAATTGTCAGCATTTTGCCAAGAAAAAACTTCATTGTTTACAAAAACATATTTTATGCATTTACTGATTACTCATGATCACAGGGGGTGGGAGTGGCTAAGATGTATGGCGTCCGCCTCGAATTCTAAGGATACCGGTTCGATTCCCAGAAGAGGGGAAAATAATTTATGGAACTTTTTTTCAGAACCAGAAGTCCTAATGATGTCATACTACGGCCTGCTCTCCTGGGTAGTGAGATCGGATACCTAACCATCTCGAATAAGGGCGACAAAATAGGAGGTCCAGTGTGTAAGATGCGCACGTTAAAAATCCCACAGCAGTTGGAAATCGTAAAGAGCAGGCCATAATGTCGCTGCCGTGACAAAATTAAAAAAAATTAGTAGCCTACTCCCCAAATATATTTACAGAATAAGTGATTCCAATATACACACATTGGGATTCTCACTGATGCTACTAGTTGGTACACTCTTGTAGATATCCTCCTTGTGTGATCTAAGGGACAAGATCGGAGCACTGATAAAGTCCGTGTGCTGTGAAGATAGGTCTTAAAACAAAGCCAAACCAAACCATGATCGCAATTACATCAACGTTTTTTTTTAATAGAAAATACTGCTTTTCAAAAACAGAAAAAAATCATATACATAAAACAAGTAATTCGTCAAAAACTGAAAATATCACTGTGACTTGCATTCAAGAAACATTTCTAAGATCGATAATCTAACTCAGTAGAGTTTATTCAAGGTAACAGGATATCAGAATATAAGGGTAGACAGGGATGGGTACAAGCAGAACGCTTTAAATGCTGATGTACATCTATCTATCATCAGTAAGCTTTAGGTATGCAAGGTGCATAGGTCTTCAACGAATACATGCTGTGGCGACTGTATTTGCCCACCACAAAGCTTTTATTACTTTGGACCTTGTGTTGCTCAACAGGAAGTTGTCCAATTGTCCTATCGTGTGACATGAGTCCATGATGATGAAAACGTGGAAAGAGCTTGAAAGTGGAAAGAGCAAAATTTATCTAGGTGTCGAACAAAGAAGTACTGGTCTAAAGAAGAGGACAACAGATAGATGGAGCAGACATTGCGATAGGTCAGAGAAATATTAAGATGCACAAAATATGCAGCCCATTGGGGAAAACCCATGCAACCGGGAGCGATCGAAGTACCTGAAGATAATTGAATAATAACGGGTGACTTCACCATCGCAAAAAGTATCTTCTGACTTCCAAAGGAGCATACGTCGTCAATGAATTTATACTAGACCTTCCTGCCATGTGCGATTCGTTAACGGTCTTTATATGTCGTGTTTATTACTCTCTTATGGCTCCAGTTCCGTTCTCCATGTGTGTTTTGATCTCCTTCTACTTCTTTTAGCCTCATGAATAAGGTACCAGAGCAACTCTGGGAAGGTTAAAGGCGCCCGGCGTGATGCTGACCCCAATACCCCTAGTGTGCCGTATTGTCAAGAAGATATGGGCCTAACAATATTTTCCCAATATGCCTGAATGGGCATGTCACGGGATCTACGTCACTTGCTCTGGCGTTTCAACAAGAAGACGATGAGAATGATGAAGGTACAGTAGCTGGAGGGATGGAAATGAAAGGTTGGGTAATTGTCAGCTCCACGAGAGGAGAGCATCCAATAACCACAGGACAGTCACTCAACCCTTTGAAGGAGAAATTGTGTGGTGGAGAGAAAAGCCTGAGACGGACCGCCAACTTTAAAGAGAAATAGTTGTAGGTTATGAGAGAGCTGACGGAGTAGACGAAGTTCAAATACAGATGCCATGTCATAGAGACGAACACCAAAATAGAATGGCAATTTCACACTTTATTAAGCAATCAATTGTTAAAGTAAAACACATGAAAAAACGAATGTAGTGATGGATTTCAACACCAGTATACAGAGTGCTGAGATACCGGACGACTGGCTATATAGCTACTTACGGCCACTTCCTAAACCTGGTAAACACCACACACTGCTTAGCAGCTATCGAATCATCACATTCCAGAAAGTCTACGGCAAATTACTTCAGAAGATAGTGGCGAGACAATTAATGAACCACCTTGAAAATGCACACATCCTTCCTGATATCCTGGGCAGTTATAGACCAATAAAAGTGTCTTGGGGTAACGCTGGAACATTTGCGTACTATGTATATGAGGGTTTCCATGGTAAACAAGAAAAGGTGACTGTGGCAACTGACCTAGAGGATGCTTACAACAGTGTTGACTTTGCAACCTTGATGAACTGTGTAAAGGAATGTGGTGCAAACCCATGGCTTACAAGGTGGATAGCAGCTGCATTAACTGAGAGAGCAAATGCATTTCGCATCTGGATAAAAAAATATCCTATTGTTAAGTTGGAAAAGATCACACATGTGAAAATAAAGTCGAAATAACAGAATGTCGTGTGCAAAAAGGTCGAAAAGCTGAGGAGAGGAGTGCAAATGTTAATTATTGTGTCGTGTGAAATAAGGACGAGTCGTGTGGAAAAAGGCGGGGAAAAAAGAAGAAATAGTATAAATAGAAGAGTTATGGGCGATAGGCAGAGATTTCAGGATTTATGATTCTAATGAAACCATAACTTTAGACTATAGGATTTTTTACAAATAGCGTTAGGAGAACTTCGTCTTTGAGGATAACAAGACAAGTTTTTTTTTCTTTAGTAGACAAGTGTGTATATTATTCAGTTGGATTATAGATTGTTCATTTTGGATAAACAACCATCATTTTGTGAAATTTACAGTGTTTGTCTAATGTCATCAATAAACTCTAATATAATTTTCTACATTTGCTGTTTGTGGAAATTTACAGTAATTTTTTTCGGATATAAGTTGTTGTGCTGAAACTGTTTTGCTTATCACCAAACTCAAAGGGAAGAACATTCCTGGGTTGAAATAAATTAACAAAAGGTCAAGTATCACCATCTCTGGCGGAAGGCCAGTTATCACTTGAACCACCACAACATATGAAGGATTAACTCTGACTAAATAAAATCAATATAACTACTAGTGCCGTATAAACATACACGGCCACAATATAAACATTATTTTTAGAAACCAGATGTTTCCCAATACTGGAAGTATTTATTACCCGTTAAAGAGTGAACCTCAAGAACTGTCACAGTTTTAACTATTTGTAATAATACTTCTAGGAGAAGCACCATATTAGACTTGATTTAACTAATTTCTGGGGATGGAATGGGGCCAGTTTGGATCTGCGACAACTGGAGTGACAGAATATTAAACGAAAATAGGTAATATATTCTTGGAGTAATTCTTTTACCAAGGGATATTACAGACCTACCATGCCAGGCAATTAGGTAAGAGTGTGAGAATGGCCACTGTGTGAAAGAGTGTGCGAGTATTTTCTTGTTTGCATGAAAACTATCCATATCTCTGATTTGTCTAAATGTTTGTTTATTTTACTGGGTGTCATAGAGTACCACTACTGTTCATTCTGTAATACAGTGCTAACCTTCAACCTTTGGGTTAATCATTTTTTTTTTTGGTTTTTTTTATCTCCATTCGGGGGAGGGTGCACTTTTTCTGCTTTATTTCGTATGCATTTAAATGACTCTTTGATCTTTTCCTTTAGATATTTTAATGTTGTCGAGTTTAAACGACAATAAACTACAAAAAAACTTACCTTTGTGCGTTGGTCAGACCCATACCCATTTATCCTTTGTTTTTTTTTCACGTTTACGTGTCTTGTTGTCACATAGCTGTGTGTGTGTGTGTAGAGAAACTTATCTTTTTTTGTTAGTGAGGTAAAAGCTGTCTTGCAACAAAGTACAGTCGTACGGATAGGCTGGAGGAGACAACCTAATCACTCCAGAGGCATTTCTTTTCACTCAATCTACCACCTGTCAAAAATCTATTTTCTATACCTTCTCGCGTATCTGTCGACATTCACTCTACTCAGACGGGCCAATTAGAACAATTTACCCTCCGTACGACACCACCCAACAGGTTTGGGATGTAAAGGAATGTGGTGTAAACCCAAGGCTAACAAGGTGGATAGCATCTGCCTTAACTGAGAGAGCAGTTGCATTTCGCTTGGAACATGGACATCAGAACCAATGCACATTTGCCCAGGATTACCTCAGGGTTCTCCATTATCACCGATGCTGTTTAACATCTTTACAGCAAAAATAGCTGCAATCCAACCAACAGGTTTGGGATGAAAATTGACTTTTGCCGATGACTCGCTCATTTCTAGGACTGGTTCAGACAGAAATCAAATTGTTGTTGTTTTTTTTTTTTTTTTTTTTCTATAACCAGCGGCACTCGAGCTTTCTAGCCCTTTTGGCCCAATGACATGTCATTGCGAGGCTGGGGGGTCAGTGGACTTTCCTTATAACCCGGTCAGGAGCTTCGCTCCTTCCCATCCACACGGGATTTATGTGCAGGAGCCGTTCAGATTATTCAGTCAAATTTCCGGTCGTAAACATTTCTTCAAACGCTGACGCCCGGGTTTGAACCATGAACACCTGGTCGCCAGTACAACGTTGTAGCCATTACACCAGCGCGGCTCCCAGATAGTTAAAAGCATACATGAGACACTTCAAGCAGTTTCTAAATGGTGCGACGAAACCAGCTCCAAAGACAATCCCAACAAAGTCTGTGTGCTTTGGTGCTCTTTGAATAATTCCATATTAAAAGCAGATCTTCCAGACATTACTCTCAGTGGACAGAAAATTGAAAGGCAGAACAAGTTGAAATACCTTGGAGTAACATTCGATCGTGGACTATCATATAAGCCCCATGTTGATCACGTCATACAGAAGTGCAAGAGAGGTATGGCAGCCCTAAAAACAATGGCTGCAGCGCACCTGGAGCAGATACTACTATTTTTCCTGTATCATCAGCTGGTCATATCTGTAGTCGAGTATGGCCTGAGAATAGTCACGCTGTCAATGTCACAATGTGAACGACTGGAACGCATTCAAAATGAAGGGATGCGTATAGTCTTGGGCTGCGCGCGAGGTTCCACTATTGTGATGATGCGTCACATGCTTGGATTGCTATCAATTAAATCCAGATACACGATGGCCCAGGTAAAAGCGTATATGCGTGTAACCACAGACAAAAGGCATCCCCTGCATGGGAACATAGCTGATCTCAAAGGAGAGAGAATAAAGAGGGAAGGGGAAATGTCATGGATGGCGCAGGCAAAGGAGACTATTAGACAGGTAATCCCAGTTGAAAATATATTCAAGGGAGAAGAGTGGAGTAAGTCAGATGAGAGATGGATGAACTGCCAGCCTTGGTAGAGAATGTAGAACTTGGGCCAATGGGAGAGCAGAGCTAGAAATTTATTAGCTTATAAATGATAATGCTGGTGATGATGCCATCGTGTAGACTGCTGGGTCTGTAATATGTGGCAATAAATCAGGGTGGGGCTAAAGTAAAGTGCTGAACCGTCGCTGAACATAGCGGGGCTTACATGATAACAACCTCCAGCGTGAGAATGGAGTAAGAGGCAGTTACTGCTGCATTAAGATGGCTGTCTGAGACTTTATTAACAACGGCAGTTATTGTATCAGAATCACAATCCATGTTTCGAAGTGTCCAAAATGGCATTCTTCGATATAAATGGAAAATCTCCATAGAAGCATCGAATCTTCAAGAACTGACAAGGATCTACTGCCCTGGTCATGCCGGGGTACGTGACAATGACAGAGCTGACAGACTAGCTCCAAGAACACCTGTAAAACGTGCATTGACCATAGAGAAGGAAGAAATACTGAGGGCAATTCATGTTCGTCTATGTGACAGTATATATGTTCGCTGAAACATCAGGTTGGTCACGCTGGGAGTGACAACATTGATATAATGTAAAAACCCGTTTGGTCAGCTGACCAGAAGGAAAGTGGACACAAATTCTGGCGCAAAAAGCCACTTGAGTTCTGGCTAGCGTCCGGGCTGGTCGCTTTATGTTCCCTGTCAGCGTTTTTACTGGGATGAGTTGCCATTATTGTTCAGATTTAGTGCTTGCATTTTCTTGATGCGGTTTGGAGTATATTGCGTAATTCTAGAGTGATAATGTATTATCTAGTGGCATTTCCTTAGACCGGTGATGTTGAGTCATTTGTGATTTAGTTTTGCCTGATCTTAGTACATGATTTAGCCGGTGAGCGATGGTCATTGTGATGTTCACCCGGCAGGAATATACCAGTGGGTATGATACTGATAGATTGAGTTGTTGGCTATTGCAAGTTATTTTGGCATTTCTGTTGCATTGTATCTCATATGTATTGTTAGCCGTGTGTGGCTTCCGGGTGTGCAGTTTATTAATAAAAGGGAACTTACCTGTCAAAGGTGTTATGATTAATTATTGTCAGCTACTGTATGCTGTGGTCGTCCTCTAGTGGTACGAGCCAAGTATGAAAGTGTGTTATGTATTCAAATCCACAATATAAGTAGTTTCCTGACATTTTTTTTTTTTTTTTTTTTTTTTTTTTTTTTTTTTTTTTTTTTTTTGCGTATAATAAAATGACACTGAAATCAAATTTCTTGTACAGAGACAGAGTTTCCTGACATATATAAAATGACACTGAAATCAAAGAAACAACTGCTGGAGTTTGGCATCAAACGTAAGACCAGCATGGATGGACGTATGAGAGGACGCATAAACCGTGTATATAACCAGTGCGCAACAGGAACAATTAGCATTCATACTGACATTTGCTGAAGGAGACTGAGCACCTATGGGTTTGCCCAGAGTGCATGACGTCGATTCTGATTAACATTAACAATAACATGAAAAAAAACTTGTCTGTAGAAGCGCTATTGTTCTATTTATAACTTCCACAGTGCTAAAACTCCAAAAAATATCTGGCATGTATTTGTTTCCGAACTGGACAAACAAACTGAATGCTGTATTAAAATGGTTTTCACCTGAAAGTGTCAAAAGACTGTTTAAATTGCTTGCAACAATGATGTGAACATCAAAGACCGAGTTTCCATCCTGAAGGATAACAATACATAACTACAAACACAAAGACATTAAACAAATAGAAAGAAATACAATAACAGAATTCGGGCATGTAGACTTTGTTCCGGCAAAGACGCATTAGGTGGCTTTTGTATCACCTAAAGGTAGACATAATGAAGAAGGAGTTTCTATAGGTAGATCTAAAAAGGTTTTATCGATTGTTTTCTCACGCTGAGACCTAAATTATATTTAACTGAGATATACGATACATTTAACAGACTTTTGAACTACTGCTGTCGTCTACACGTGTTGTTCGTGGGGTTTCCTGGTGAGAAAAGTATTAGTGTGTTCTCGGGCATGTCCACAGAGGTATACCGAAATGAGGTTATAGTGTCGATTGGCTGAGCGTTTATTTCTACAGGTGCAGAATGTGACAAACAAGCTACGTGACCTACTGATGTGAACTAAAATGTGTCAGATAAGTTACGGGACCTACTGACGTGAACTTAAATGTGTCCGATAAGTTACGGGACCTACTGATGTGAACTAAAATGTGTCAAATAAGTTGTGGGACCAACTGATGTGAACTAAAGTGTGTCACATAAGTTACGGGACCTTCTGATGTGAACTCAAAGGTGTCAATAAGTTGCGGAACCTACTGATGTGAACTCAAAGGTGTCAATAAATTACAGGACCTACTGATGTGAACTAAAAGGTGTCAAATAATTTACGGAACCTACTGACGTGGACTGAATATGTAAAATAAGTCTCAGACCTATTGATGTGAACTAAAAGCGGTCAAATAAGCTACGGGACCTACTGCAGTGAACTGAAGGTGTCAAAAAAGTTACTTGACCTACTGCCGTGAACTGAAGGTGTCAAATATTTTAAACCATATTTTGGAGTCTTGCCTTGTTTTAGCGAAGTGCGCCCTGTTCAAATTAGACACACGGTCTGTCGGTTATATTAGGGTGCATTTTAAAATATAAAAGACCCTGTGATCTGAATATAATAGGTGTCAAATAAGCTACGGGACATACTGATGTGAACTAAAAGGTGTCAAATAAGCTAAGGGGCCTATTGATGTGAACTAAAAGGTGCCAAATACGCTGCGTGTCCTACTGATTAATTAAAAGGTGTCATATAAGCCACGGTGCTTACTGATATCAACTTAAAAGTGGTAGATATGATACGAGACTGTAGCCGCTGTTTTGTGGAGGTGTATACAGACGACTACTAGGGTGTGCTGATTACGCGAAGATCCTTTCTTTTCTTTTATAAGATGATTAAAACAGTCAAGATAAATGCAAACAGGGCACGTCACCAAGTGCCAAGATGATCATAGAAGAACTCGGTGGTAAAAACTGGTACATGATTTATTTGACAAGATACTTGGACGAGATGAAAATATTTAACATTGTTTGACAGTTCTAGACAAATAATCCTTAAATCAATTGATAGCTTGATATTTGGATTCATACAGTTAATGTACATAAACGATCGAGTAGTTTGAATTTGAAACTATGGAATCATCCAACGGTCGACCTTGTGTCAAGGACAGAGACACTCATTGTTATCCATCGCATCATTTTCGATATATATATGTGTGTGACAAGATCTGTCCTCCTTTAAATGGCCTCGACAAAAGCATTAATTGAAATCTTTGAATAATTTATACACTAGTCATCCTCTTGTGCCTATACAATAAGGTTAAGTAGAATACGTTGATTAAATTTCTTTGTAGCCGTGACTTGCTTGACGGCAGTCCAATGATTCATCGCAATTACATAAATATTAATATATTGATTCCTTTAAGATACATGCAAGCTTTCCGTGAGTAGACTCCCCAAGTTATTCCATTCTAGTACCATAGAGCGTAGGTTCTAGCTAGATGTCATTTGGGTGACACTTCACGACATAATGTAATAAAAATTACAATTTCTTAAATAAAATGGACTACGACTTACGTCAGTAATAGCTGACATTGACTTTCCTCAATGAGTCATGTCGCTTAATAATATTTGTCCATCAATTGGGACTAGAATCAAAATAGACCTTAGGTCTCACACAGATGCGGCCTTGTTCTCTACAAGCTGCGACGTCATCTGATTTGTTTCGCAACAAGTGGGCCCGAAGATTCTCATACACAAAATTGTGCGTTTACGTGCGCGATAAATAAAATAAACAAAGCCTATTACCAACACCTTAGGTGGTGCGTAACCTCTTAACAAAAGTAGGACCTGATGACTACTTGTGAATGTTAATGACTCATAAAGGACGCAACAGCTTACTTACCACCCCCCGCCAAAAAATTTCATTCTATTATTTTTTTTTCTTTAATTACCGCGGAAATGTGAATCAAGTTTACATCGATACATTCTAATATTAAACGACCTATATATTAATTAATAATAACAGAGTGAATACAAAATATAATTCAACTCAAATCAACAAAATTTATGCAAGAAAGCATACCACCACTATTGACCAACTTTGGAACAATGTGGGCAAAATTAAAGAAATTAAAGTATTAAGGATGATTGAATTAAACCCAATGTGAAAACAAAAAAAAGAAATGTTAATAAATGAATTTAACTAAAAAAGATGAGAATGCATCAAAAATGATAAGTGAATAAGCAAAAGAATACGAATACAACATGTGTAGTGAACAACACCCTTAACTGTGTCTAAAGATAATTAGTAGCATTACTTAATTACGAATATTGAATCACTACCTATCATGAGTGACAATTACTAGCTCTAATAACTAGTATTAAAATCATTCTAGTTAAATATATTAAATATTAAACTAATTAATTACGTTTATTTGTTAAAATCCACTGAAAAATGTTCCAGATAATTAAAATGTTATCAGTTCCAATAAATTTCTGAAGTTCCAATGTTATCTTCGGAAGCAGTCAATGAAACATGAAGTTCCGTTCTATTAAAATACAACCACGTAGAAATGTTACTTTCCTAGCCATCCAGTAATTCAGAATATTCCACTGGAAAAGTATGAATCCATTACATTATATGAATGTTTATATATATACTGAATGTTAATTTACGAAGAACATGTTATCACTTTTCAAAGTTATTTTCTTATCACTGTTATTGATAATTCACTGTTTTCGCATCATAGCAATATAACTGAATGTTCCAAACTTTATTCAAAAGTCAAGGTAGATACTAAACGTTAATGATGCAACTATTCACAGTTCCGTGAACAGCACGTTACACATGCGAAGTTGAATGTGTAGAGGTCTCATTCTCTGCAGGATGTGGCAACTCGCTTGAATCACACGGACAACGGGATAGTATGTCCGCCAAAACGTTCTGTGATCTAGGTATGGCCCGGATGGTAAAACTGTAAGGTTGTAGTGATATCGCATAAATAGTAGATTTAGCTGACTTGACGTCTTTGGTATTAAGAGCAGTAAGTGCTTTCTGGTCGGATTCGACGATAAAGTGCGATCCAAGTAAGTATCTCTGGAGTTTATTTATCGACCACACTAGAGCCAAAAGTTCTTTATCCAGAACTGAATACTTCTGCTCTGTCGACGTTAGCTTTCTCGATACATACAAGACAGGATGCAAGGTACCTGCGTATTCCTGGAGAAATACGCTTCCAATTTCGTAGTTAGACGCGTCACTGCGTAGGATGAAAGTAAGGTTTGCATTAGGAAGTCTTAAAAAAGGAGCTTTTGAAAAAAATGCCTTAATGGTATCCAACGCGATTTGATGTTCTTCCGACCACCGAATCACGTTAGCTGCGCCCTTCCTTAACAATGTAGAGAAAGGTGCAGTTCTGGTAGATAGATGAGGTATGAATTTACCATAAAATTGAATTAGACCCAACAAAGATCTCACTTGTTTCTTTGTTTTTGGTGTAGTAATGTTTAGGATTTTATAAACACTACTGTCCTCAGTGTATAATCGGCCGTGACCAACACGGTGACCTAAAAATAATTTTTCTTGAAAACCCACGAATGCTTTCGATGGTTTTGCCGTTAAGTTATATGACCATAACGTGGACAGTAATGTGTTTAATCCAATAGCATGTTCATACCATGAGTCGCTAAAGAGACAAATGTCATCAATGTATGTAATGACATCGGGACGATGAGATAGTATGCGACGCATCATGCGTACAAATGTCGCAGGTTCGTTTACCAATCCAAATGGCATAAAGTTCCATTAGAATAAGCCCCGTGGAGTAGAAAAAGCAGTGAGTGGCTTTGCCTTTTCTGTCAATGGGACTTGCCTATATCCCTTTGACAGGTCACATTTAGTGAAGAAAGTGGAGTTAGCCAGTTTGACTAATAAATCTTCCAAAAGAGGTAGTGGTTCAGCATCAAATTGAGTAACTTTGTTTAACTTTCTATAGTCCAGCAAAGACGGACATTGTTATTTTTTTAAATTATTACCAGAGAAGAAGAATAAGGTGAAGTAGATGGTTCAATTATTTTCAATTGCAGCATCTCATCCTATTCCTTATCAACCTGAGAACGAAAGTGCAAAGCGATAGGGTATGGACGGACTCGAATAGGCGTGTCGTCAGTCAATAGAATGTCATGCTGAAAAACTGACGTACGCCCTGGAATGTCAGTGAGGACATCCTGATAAGACTTAAGAATAAAAGAAACTTGCTGATGTTGATCAGCCGAAAGATCAGAATAAATAGTAACATCATTCCAACTTTCAGTTAGATGAAGAGGTACCACCGGTATGGGTAATGGTAAATCTTGAAAGGAAGATTCGTATTCTTGTATCACAGATAAAGATGTATAGTGTTGAATAGGAGGTGTAGGATCGTCAGTTGCCTGAAATACTGACTGAAGATAGTCAGGACGAGAATAATATTCATTTAACATATTAATATGAAAAGTTTTTTGTTTGCCCATGACATCGACAATATAATCGACATCCGAGATTCTAGATATTATTTGAAAAGGACCTCTCCTGGTAATAAGTAGACGATTGTCTTTACAAGGCAATAAGACATATGCCTCGTCACCAGGAAGAAGCTGGCGAAGACGTCTATACCTATTTGCAAAGAGTCGAGTTTTTTCTTTAGCTTGCTCTGATGATGTGGTAGCTAATCTACACGCATCTATAATTCTTTTTCTTAAAGAAATCACATTTTCATAAGAGGATTGAGTGTCATTTGTGATAATCTCTTCAGTGAGTAAGTCGTGTAATAACGACATCAGACCGCGCGGTTTAGCGCCGAACACTAACTGAAACAGAGAAAATCCAGTAGCTTCCTTTTGTACCTCGCGATACGCAAAGAGAGCAGCCGGTAGGACTATGTCCCAATCTTGAGGATGATCCTGAGTAATCTTGCCTAACAATTGCTTGAGTGTCCTATTCAGACGCTAAATTAAACCGTTCGACATTGCGTGGTTGGTTTAACTAAGAGATCTATCAATACCTAACAAACTCATGACCTGGGACATAGATTCAGATATGAACTGAACTCCATGATCCGATAAGATCTTACGCGGAAAACCTATGCGCGAAAATATCAACCACAATGCCTCTGCACCACAAGCAGATGAAGTATTTCTCAAAGGTATGGCCTCAGGCCAACGAGTACACATATCAATACAGGTAAGAATATGTGTATGTCCTCTAGCAGAAGGTTGTAGAGGACCAATGATGTCGATCGCCATTTTCTCAAATGGTCGAATCGGAATGTCAGCAGCTTGAATGGGACCACGAACTTCTACTTCCTGACATGTCACACTGGAACGGCAGTAGATATTGACATCTCTATGAATTCCTGGCCAATACAATACAGACAGCACTCTAGATTTGGTTCGTGAGAAACCCATATGGCCTGCACATTGAGCGTCGTGCGCATGACGTAATATACGAGCTCTCATTGACGTAGTTACTAAGATTTGAGACTGTACGGATGAATCAGTATCCCGTATCACTCTCACCAATATCCCATTCTTTAATACAAATCTATGTCTAGATTTTGCATCTGTATTATTAATAGTCTTATTAGCTAATTGAAAGAATTTTTTCAACGAAACATCTTTTTTTTGTAACGTAATAAACGACTGCCGTGAAATAGGAGTGTCAACATCATCATTAACATTGACCATAGGTTCAGGAGATGTATTATGCAACATATCATTAGCTTGCGCTCGGGTAACAACTGCATTTGAAGAATGTATATGTCGCTCTTCCCAATCAGCAATTTTCTGTATGGTACACTCTTTTATACCATGTATGCGACCAATTATCAAGTCACTAATTCATTCATTCATAACCCTCCACTCCCAAAGGAGCATAGGCCTTCAACAAACACATGCCAAGTCCTCCTGTCCCGTGCCATCGTCTCAAGTTCTTTCCACGTTCTCCTCATCATTTTCACCTCTGTTTCCAACTCTCTTCTCCATGTACTTCTTGGTCTTCCTCTGCCTCTCTTGCCCTGGGGGTTCCAGAACAAGGACTGCCTTGTAATGCTATCAACAGGTTTCCTCAGTGTGTGTCCTATCCATCGCCATCGTCTTCTTCTCATCTCTTGTTCCACTGGCACTTGTCTAGTTCTTGTCATCAGTTCCACGTTGGTAACCTTGTCATACCATTTTAATCCCTCTATTCTACGCAAGCACCCATTTATGAAAGTCTGTAGCTTTTTGGTTGTTGTCTTTGTTGTTCTCCATGTCTCCGAGCCATACAATAGAACTGACTTCACATTTGAGTTGAAGATTCTTATTTTCGTGTTGGATCCGATTTCTCTTGATCTCCATATATTTCCCAATGCAATGAAAGCTCCTCTTGCCTTTTGTATTCTTATTTTGATATCGCTGTCTGTCCCTCCAACTTTGTCTATATTACAAGTCACTAATTGGTGCCTGAAAAAGACAAGCGTGTATTTTTCTTGTAAAAAATGGAGTTTTAATATCAATTATAGCAGTAGAAAATGTTTCCACAGTCCCCCCGAAAGTGACGCACTTGACTGTCTTTCCAGTAGTACAGGATGGGTCGATCAAAGAGTTTCTGACGCCGATGGTACTACAACCTGAATCAAAGAGAACAGAGCAGGGAATATCATTTACAAAACCGTGATTTAAATTAAGACATCCCGTTCCATCGTGTGTAGATGCAGAGGTGGCCGTACACACTGCCGGTAGACTTGGTAAGACATGTCCACACCGCAGCGTCGTGATCGCCTTGGGCTGGAATAAGTTAGTACATTCCTGGCAACATTTAACCTGGTCATAATCAATAGAGCAAGACATTGCATTATTGTGTCAACATCTGTGTTATGATCTTTGTTACCTTGTGTATCAATCACAGCAACATTATATTGATGACGCGTTTTACTGCTCGAAGATCTATCTCTGCGTCGCGATCGATTCTGACTATTATCTCTCAAATTGCCATAATTGACATTTCTGTTTTGGTTTAAATTTTGGTTAGCACGCCAATTATTGTTATCACTATTGTGCCATTGACCATTTTGTTTATTTGGATAACCCTGTCTGTTATTGGAAGACTGTGACCTTGATCGCCAATTATGGTTATAATTATGTGCTTGATTATTTCCAAAATTATTTCTGTTAAAATCTCCTGAATTGTGAGATTGGCCCCAAGAAACATTATATGGAGAATTATGACGAAATTGTTTCCCCTGATAAGAATTGTAATTCTCGTTATTTCCCTTTCTAAAGTTCCTATCGTTGCTTACAGAACGATGGCGTGAATGACTATTTTGTTGCATAGCGAACGCAACTGGTATTTCAGCTTTAACATGGGAATTGCTAATTTCCATGTTTGGATGGACTGTGCAATGTTGTATGCAATTTTCTTCCATGTCTTTCACATTTGAAGGTTTACGTTCGTGCAAAAAAGCTAGAAATGACGGGTTAACTGAGGATAAGACTTTATCGCGTAATAATAAATCAAACAGAGCGTCATAGGATTTTTTCCATTTTGGATAATTCAAACCATCTTTCCAATGTGAGACGTAATAGTGAAATAAAATCACTAAAATTTTCCCAGTTCTCTGGTAAAAGAGATTTGGAGCGTAACCGATAATCATTTTCCGACATTTGGTATTTCTTAAGTAAAGCAGCTCTGAGAGCCTCATAATTATTTTTATCAGTAGAACTAGTCATATGATAGACTGCCATAGCTTCGCCTGTAAGCAGCTTTGACAAAATTTTACACAACATTGTGATTTATCAACGTTATAGGCTTTACACGTTTCTTGAAATCTATTCAGGTAAAAAACAACGTCGTCTGATGTAGGAATAAAATTTGGTAATTTTAAGTGAAAATCTTTAACATTTCCATTTTTAGATGAAGATTGACCATCATGAGTCTTTTGAGCATTACTCTCATTTGATAATCTAATTTGCTCAAGTTCTAACTCCTTAATTTTTTGTTCATGCTGAAATCGTTTTTCATTACCATCCATCTCAAGCTCAAATCTTTTTGCATTTTCCTCAGCCTCAAGATGAAATTTTTTTGCATTTTCTTCAGCTATTAATCTTCTATTTTCAAGTTCCATTTTCTTAATTTCCATTTCATTTTCATTTTTTTCTCGTTTTCTTCAGATTCACGTTGACATCGTTTTTCCTCTTCTTCAGCGGCCAATTTTCTTTTTTCCATTTCCATTTGAAGTTGTTTCTCTTCTGCCTCTAATTTTTTTGCTTCCATTCTCTTACTCTCCATTTCCATTTTCTGCACCGTGTCATATTCCGCAAGTGCAAATGGTCTTACCTCTTCAGGAGCCATGTTAAGGGCTTTAGCCTGCTTAATAAAATAATCCAGCAAAAAAAAATTTGACCAGTATGTCCTTGAAATACTTCTTCCTTAAAAGATTTACTCAACTAATTCACAATTATTTTTCAATCTAATATGTGCAACACGTTCCTGTCCAAGAACGGCACTCAATAGCAGTTAATTATTAAATATATTCTTAATAAATAAACTAGGTTATGCAATTAAATGTTATTATAAAACAATTGCATAAACAATGTCGACAATATAGATAAGACAAGATGTAGAGTACAAAAGAACACGTTCGCAGAGATCAACTGAAGGAAAATGAAGAACTAAAAAGTGAACGTTGCAAAAGATGCAATGATAACTGCGACGGGAATAAGCACAAGACAAGTAACATCACAATGTATAAACACAAAGGTGTAAAAAACTAAGCGAAAGCAAGATGGAGACAGACGACCGTTACATACAGAATACATCATGAAAATAATGTACGGATAAAAAATTACTACGAAAACTACAATTAAATAACTCGACGTTACAGCTAAAACGTTAGTTGTCACAGACAACCGAACACAGTGGACTTAGAATCCTTCGACACGTACGTGTCGGAACATTCCACTATGGGAAGTCTGCAAGTATGTGTCCCTATCGAACAGTCACGAAGGCCCTGGTGTAAAATTAGGATGTATCCTTCGTGATTCTCCTTTCCCAACCTCCCACGAGAAACATGGAACATAAAACATGCAACACGAATAATATAAAAGTGCACATATTAAAGAGCGGCTCAGCTAACTTAAAACGGTGAAATAAACATACAGCGTTGTTACTTATCTTTTTTTTTTTAAATTTACCGGCATCCGGGTGCTGTATGCATGAGCCATGATGAACATATGAAGTTACAATAGTGGTTGTGTCCAACGTTGACTTTGACCGTTGAAGTCCCTGGGTGGCCCTTGACCCACGATGACCGATAAATTGCTTCACAGTCCAGGATGTTGTCGCCTTGAAAGACTGATATTCTTCTTTTCAACCGAGTTTGAATTGCGTTCGATTCCTTTCTGAAAAATGGATATTTTCGGAGCACACTGCACCACCAAAACTGTAGCCACTGTTTTGTGGAGGTGTATACAGACGACTAATAGTGTGTGCAGATTACGCGAAGATCCTTTCTTTTCTTTTATAAGATGATTAAAACTGTCAAGATAAATGCAAACAGGGCACGTCACCAAGTGCCAAGATGATCATAGAAGAACTCGGTGGTAAAAACTGGTACATGATTTATTTGACATGATACTTGGACGAGACAAAAATATTCAACATCGTTTGACAGTTCTAGACAAATAATCCTTAAATCAATTGATAGCTTGATATTTGGATTCATACAGTTAATGTACATAAACAATCGAGTAGTTTGAATTTGAAACTATGGAATCATCCAACTGTCGACCTTGTGTCAAGGACAGAGACACTCATTGTTATCCGTCGCATCATTTTCGAGATATATATATGTGTGACAAGATCTGTCCTCCTTTAAATGGCCTCGACAAAAGCATTAATTGAAATCTTTGAATAATTTATACACTAGTCAAACTCTTGTGCCTATACAATAAGGTTAAGTAGAATACGTTGATTAACCTCTCTTTGTAGCCGTGACTTGCTTGACGGCAGTCCAATGATTCATCGCAATTACATAAATATTAATATATTGATTCCTTTAAGATACATGCAAGCTTTCCGTGAGTAGACTCCCCAAGTTATTCCATTCTAGTACCATAGAGCGTAGGTTCTAGCTAGATGTCATTTGGGTGACACTTCACGACATAATGTAATAAAAATTCCAATTTCTTAAATAAAATGGACCACGACTTACGTCAGTAACAGCTGACAATGACTTTCCTCAATGTGTCATGTCTCCTAATAATATTTGCCCATCACTTGGGACTAGAATCAAAATAGACCTTAGGACTCATACAGATGCGGCCTTGTTCTCTACAAGCTGCGACGTCATCTGATTTGTTTGGCAACAAGCGCGCCCGAAGATTCTCATACACAAAATTGTGCGTTTACGTGCGCGATAAATAAAAAAAACAAAGCCTATTACCAACACCTTAGTTGGTGCGTAATCTCTTAACAAAAGTAGGACCTGATGACTACTTGTGAATGTTAATGACTCATAAAAGACGCAACAGAGACCTACTGATGTGAGCTGACATGTGTAGGAAAAGCTATGATTGTGACCTAAAATTTGTTAAACAAGCCACACAAGCCACTGAATGATCCAGAAGATGTCAAAGACGTACTGAACACATCACGTGATCTAAACGGTGCATACTAACCTACAGAACCTACCACCTTCGCCGTCAATATTCCAATGTTGAATTTTTAAACGTGCATCGAAGCGAACAAAAGTGCAAAAGTGTTAACAAATAATGCATTTTTATTACTTTTTGATTTTATCAATTCATTATATTAAGTTATTTAAGGCATAGACGATTCATCTTTTTTTTTATTAGATCATTTTCTAAATTCTTAAATTTTTTTTTTGTTTATGATGTTTAGAGTAAACAAACTTTTAATAATATGTAGTTTATGCACATGCTAAAGTTGCGAACACTTATATGCTTTGTCAATATTCCCAGACCTAAGAGTCTTCTATATTTGGACATGCGCCCTAATATAACCGACTAGGTTGAACAGGCCGCGCCTCGCCAAAACGAGGCAAAAGTTTTAGATTACAAAAAAAAAATGATAATAATGTCTAAACACTATGTTGCTGTCGCAGATGTGCACACTAACATTTTTCATCGGCGCTCCAAAGCGCACTTCGACAATCCTTTAAACTTATTTTTCTTCTTGCTCGTTCCTCCTCTACCCTGGTGCCCGAGTGGCTAATAGGTATGGCGTTCGTCTCTAAGTCTAAAGGTACCGGGTTCAGTTCCCGGTACAGGGAATAGTTTTGATGGAATATTTTCATAACCACTGGGAATTAATAATGTCATACTCCCCCTGATCCCATGCGTATTGAGATCACATCCTAGCCTTCCGTGATAAAGGCGAAAAAATAGGAGGTCCCGTCTGCAAGTTGCGCCCGTTAAAAATTCTTCGGCAGTTAAAAATCGCAAAGAGTAGTCCATACGTCCACTGCCTTACTTACTTACTTACTTAGTCGTTCCCCTTCTACCGTGAGGTGTAGAGGTTTGGAAGAGAGAGCGCCAGACTATTCTATCGGCTGTCTTCCTCCTGGCCTGGTTCCATTCTAGTCCTCGGTCCTTCAAAGATTGTCTAATGTTGTCCTCCCAGCGGACTCTGGGTCGTCCTCGGGGTCTGGATCCTTGGCTCTTTGTTTCCTATGCTTGTAGTGGTAGCCGATCTTCTCCCATTCTGCAGACATGGCCAAACCATCTTAGTTGGGACTGTTCTACTTGGGTCTGTAGGGGGTGGCATTTTAGGCCTTGACGTTTCGTCTGGTTGCGTACCATGTCTCTTCTTGTTACTTCAACCACCTTCCTCAGATATCTCATTTCTGAGGTTTGGATCTGGCTTTTATGGGTTGTAGTCATTGCCCATGACTCGCTTCCATATGTCAAGACTGGGACATAGGTGGAGCGGTATACAGCCATCTTCGTTTTCTTACCAACCTCTCTCTTGCTGAGGAATCCTCGATTTATGGCCTGAAAAAGTCTCCCAGCTGCTGCTTTTCGAGTGGCCAACTCTTCTTTTATGCCTCCCTTTCGGTCTATAATAGCTCCGAGGTATTTAAAGTGGTCGACCTGCTCCAGGACCTAGCAGAATTTACATTGGGATCCTCGTGGTGCTTTAGAGTTTGTACGCTGTGCTGAGGCCCTCCTTGTGTGATCTAAGGGATGGAATCGGAGCATTGATGGAGTTGACCGTCTGCATTGAAAATGGTCCTTAAAACAAAACAAACAAACCTCTTCTACCTTGGGGTGTAGAATTTGTCACTGGACGGATTGGGGTGAACTCTTCTCAATCTCTCCTCCACTACGAGAGTACTCAATTTCAATTGTTGTACGTACTGATTACCTGGAATTTCCGTGTCGACACATTTCTTTCTGCTATGTAGCACACATTTTGTATTTTCAAACATTCTTACATTCCTCACAGAGATAAGTCGTCACGTCTTTTTGGTTATCCGTTCCTCCCTGCTTTGCAAGGAACGGCTGAGATAATAATTACTTGATAACCATGTTGGTTAATCTGGGGTGTATCCGACATTACACTACAGATTAACACTAAAATCGCTCCGTGCATTTGCTTAATTGCTGATAAGGCCATGGTGCGTTCTTCGCCAAGATCGTAATACGCTGTAAGTTTGATAGCCACTACAGGGAGACACCTTCTGGCAGACGTCTTCTGTTACTTGGTCATCATTTAGGTCTTGGTACAGGTAATCGCCTGAGGTATTAACTTCCTAAATGACTTTATAATTTCCAGGCTCTTAATTCACCATTGCTGACAGTTGTGTGATGATATCGTTTTAATTCTCCAACAGTAATTCCAAACAAAACACAAACCTTATATAGTTGATAACTGCCAAGTGATCATATAAAATTTATTCAACTTGAAGGAACACTAACAGTTTCATGTATATTATCAACGTACATAATGAAATCATCTTCTTCAGTTCCTCTAATTTTTCTGTATATCTTTCAATATTATTGACAGTTTGGCAATGCTACTCCGCAGTTTAAGCCTTTCTAGCTTGATTAATTTATTCCTCGTAGTACTCAATTAGATTTTTTATACTTTCTCCATCTACTAATACATCAGGTGTGTCTATTAAGGATTTGGGCGCGCCACTTGGAGGAGCCTCTACTTCATCAATGGCTAATTCTATCAGTTTGCTTATCTCTGCTATTTCGTTGCTACATTGGTTCATATGTACAACTTTTCTAGCTGAAAGTAATAATTATACAGTCAGCACCATTAACCAGTCAGAAAGACTGTCTACTTATGTATACAAGTCAAAAATACGATTTCACACAAAATCTTGTTCTTGGCGATGATATTAAAATCCTTGTCAATATACTGTAAACCACAGTATAATAAATGTCTTGAGATTCTCAAAGACTGAGCCGGACTTTTGTGACAGTCTGTGTGAGTGCCTAGTTGCTACATCATAAGATAAAATCACGTCCTTGTGCTATGGCTCTCTAGATGCAACTAACTAAGAAAATATATTCTATTACTAATCTTATAAGTGGTGCGGGTCTTGCCGACTTAGAGCAGTTTTCATTGGTTATACAAATTGTAAAGATTTATTTCATTCGCTACAACTATCGTTACCTACTTATCATAAAATTTAAATAAGCTCATGCAAATGAGCTGATGTTGTCCTCTATTTAGCGCCAAAACTTAAGGGAACACAGTTAGAAAATGTTGTGTGCTTTGATTTCTAAGATGCATATAGTAAGTTATTCTGTCTTCATTTATTACGTTAACGTGGGTTACTAGCGTTAGCGTAGGCCATCCGGTCACATAAATATGGAATCATGCTTCATAAAATATGCTTTTTTGTAAGTTGAGCTTGCTAGCTGTATATGCAAACCAAATTGTAAATATGGAATCTTGATTCTCAAAATGCGCTCTTGTGAGTTGAACTTGATATTTTGATCATGTAATCAACTTTTGAGCACTTGATAAAAGGTGAATAAAATTGCTGCGACCACCGTCTTAATCGTGGGTGAGAAAGCATCTGTTAACTTATTAAGTGAAAGATGTCTAAAACGGCAAATTCTCTTTTCCAGATGTACACAATCGTCTTTCTGGTTATACGTCAAACACGTAAGGGGTAGACTCAGATCTCTGCTGGACTGAAGGCACACAAAAGTCTTTGTAAGTTTTTGCACTTAATATCAATGGTTGACTTTCTTTTATACTACTCCTCAAAAATGATGATTTCAATTATCTAGTAATTGTGTGTGACATTAGATGCACCTGATAAGTGTTAAATATATTGCCATTAAAGTTTGTGCACATGCAAATCTTTACGGATGGTCTATCAATGTAGATGAAGGGAAGTATGAACTATCAATTACCTCCTGTCATTTTAGATACAATATTTTGATTTAATTAATCATTTATGAGAAGGATTAATTGAAAATCTGTCTTCTGCACATTTAGCTTTGATGCTAAGTGCAAAAGTGATCCTAACTAAAGACTAAGAAAACATTTTAATATTTATTATAAGATTCACTAACCTACTTTTCACTTTCGCAGACTCCTTTAAGAACACAATACACAACAGATATTAATTATTTTATCCACAATGAATTAATTGCCGGCTCTGCTCTGCGATTTTCACTACACCACGCTGTTGAAAACTTTGTACTCATCTCCAGGTAACATTACGCTACATTATTTTTCTAGAACGTCCCAGATGGATCCATTGGGCCGGTGACGTATAACTCCGCCCATAAACCAATTGCCAAGAGCCCTTGTATTCGCCCAGGCCTTGGATCTCTTTTGCCCCCTGTCAGCGCGTTTCACTGGCTAAAGTGCGATGGGCTATTCGACGCCAACTGCCAATGCTGTGCTGCATGACAAACGGCTATTTGTTGATTGGCCGGTTAATGCAAAAAAATCACATACCTTCTGACTATTACAAAGCTTTATGTCTGTTAATCGCTTTGCGTGTAAATTTTTTTTCATTATTTTGCCTGCGGCTTCCTTTATCCTTGTTTCATATCTAAGATTCCTATCCTTCTACCGTCGGCTACCATCTGGAAATAAAGATTGTCCGTGTCACGTGCCTTTAATGTACTCCGTCCAGAGTATTTTGTTTGCGTGCGTCCATTCTTCACAAATGTGGTCACATATCGTCTGTTTGAACAGCGGACCACCGACGAAAAGGCTAAACTCTATTGTCCAGCCGGCTCCTTCAACAATAATCAAAATACCAAGGTCTGACAGTATTTACATGGGGACAGAGATATCAAAGACGTAGTTTGGTCTGGTTTGGTTTGGAGGATTATCTTCATTGCACACGGACTACTCCAAAAGAAGTTGAACCACGCCCATGTTTGTTTCACCAGATTTCTCAGAAAGCAATCTGGAATCGGCAAGATCACGCCAGTTGTCAGAAAAAGGTAAAAGCGTATTAAAGTCCAGTGGTGATTAAAAGATTAACTTTAGCAGCGATGAAAGACCGAAATGGTTGAAAATGCAATGGCGAAAGATGATGGAAAAGAGAGCGAAAGACTTGGCGCTCGTTTATCACATAGTCATATTTACCAATTTTCCGTAAATATATTAAAACCACTATGATTCTCCGTTGAGCAATCGTCAATTTTTTCATTCTTTATCTCCCTCTCTCTCTCTCTCTCTCTCTCTCTCTCTCTCTCTCTCTCTCTCACTCTCTCTCCCTGTCTTTCGCTCCATGTCTCACTGTTACTCCCTCACAATCCAAATGAAGACATGTTGTAACCTTACCTAAATGACATGTGGAGCAGTGATAATGATCTAATGGACCGTAAATTGACTAATAAGCTAAAATTTCTTTTATGACAACTTGTCTCGTAATTGATCACGCATCTTTTAAAATCTTGCTCTGTTCGACTTACTCCCTCGATGGTGCATTGTCCATGGAGAAGAAGGAAATACTGAGGGCAATTCATGTTCGTCTATTAGAAAATGACACTGAAATCAATGAATCATCAAGGCTAAGACTGCTGGAATTTGGCATCAAACGTAAGACCAGCAGCGATGGACGTATGAGAGGACGCATCCACCGTGTATACAACCAGTGCGCAACGGAACAATTAGCATTCATACCGACATTTGCTGAGGGAGATTGAGCACCTATAGTTTTGCCCGGAGTGCAATGACGTCGATTCTGATTAACAATAACATTAACATGAACAAAACTGTTCCGTAGAAGCGCTATTGTTCTATTTATAATTTCCACAGTGCCAAAACTCCAAAATATATCTGACATGTAATTGTTTCCGAACTGGACAAACAAACTGAAGGCTGTTTTAAATTGTTTTCACCTGAAAGTGTCAAAAGACTGTTTAAATTGCTTGCAACAATGATGTGAATATCAAAGGTCGAGTTTCCATCCTAAAGGATAACAATACATAACTACAAACACAAAGACATTAAACAAATAGAAACAAATACAATAACAGAATTCGGTCATGTAGACTTTGTTCCGGCAAAGACGCATTAGGAGGTTTTTGTATCACCTGAAGGTAAACATAATGAAAATGGAGTTTCTATAGGGTAGATCAAAAAAGGTTTTATCGATTGTTTTTTCACGCTGAGACTTAAATTATATTTAACTGAGATATACGATACATTTACCGGTCTTTTGAACTACTGCTGTGGTCTACACGTGTTGTTCGTGGGGGTTTCCTGGTGAGAAAAGTATTAGTGTGTTCTCGGGCATGTCCACAGAAGTATACCGATATGAGGCTATTGTTGATTGGCTGAGCGTTTATTTCTACAGGTGCAGAAGGTGACAAACAAGCTACGTGACCTGCTGGTGTGAACTAAAATGTGTCCGATAAGTTACAAGACCTACTGACGTGAACTAAAATGTGTCAAATAAATTATGAGATCAAATGATTCGAACTAAAAGGTGTCAAATAAGTTACGGGACCAACTGATGTGAACTAAAATGTGTCAAATAAGTTACGGGACCAACTAATGTGAACTAAAATGTGTCAAACAAGTTACGGGACCTAATGATGCGAACTAAAAGGTGTCAAATAATTTACGGAACCTACTGATGTGGACTGAATATGTCAAATAAGTCTGGGACCTATTGATGAGAACTAAAAGGTGTCAAATAAGCTACGGGACCTACTGACGTAAACTGAAGGTGTCAAATAAGCTACGGGACCTACGGACGTGAACTAAAGGTGTCAAATAAGCTACGGACATACTGACGTGAACTGAAGGTGTTAAATAAGTTAGATGGATGGGTTTGAAAAAAAATCGAAAAAAGGTGATTCGTCTTACGAGGACAAAAGACAAAGAAAATAGTCTACGTTACGGCCACAAGGCCTTCGTCAGGAAAGGAAAGAAAGTGAAGGCTAGATAGGACACATAAAAACTAAATAAAATAAAAACTGGGTACTTCCCTGAAGGCAAGAACCGAAATTCTATCAAAATCGCTGTCTGTTTGTAAGCGCGTGGCTGAACAGAAAAATGACTTCCGCCGCCGGATGTAAACAATGCATACTAAGAAACTAAAAAAACGAAACCGGAAAATAAACTACCCAACGTGATAAAAGTGGGGACTGGAAATAGAAGGGGACAGAATGAGTGGGAGATAAATAAATATGAAATAAAAAAATGTATATGGCATACAAATAGAAGAACATCGACATCCAGGTCACAGCGATCCGATCCTGCTCCTCTGACACTGCCAGCCGAGAACAGCTTGAGAACCGTCTTATCCACCGCATGGGGTGTCTAAAACCAGCCGGTCTCAACACTTTTCACACCTTTGTCTGAGGTCACCCTCTCCTCTCTTGCTCTATTTTACTCTTTCCACTCTTATCCTATTCTTCTATTTGTATGCCATATACATTTTTTTATTTCATATTTATTTATCTCCCACTCATTCTGTCCCCTTCTATTTCCAGTCCCCACTTTTATCACGTTGGGTAGTTTATTTTCCGGTTTCGTTTTTTTAGTTTCTTAGTATGCATTGTGTACATCCGGCGGCGGAAGTCATTTTTCTGTTCAGCCACGCGCTTACAAACAGACAGCGATTTTGATAGAATTTCGGTTCTTGCCTTCAGGGAAGTACCCAGTTTTTATTTTATTTAGTTTTTATGTGTCCTATCTAGCCTTCACTTTCTTTCCTTTCCTGACGAAGGCCTTGTGGCCGTAACGTAGACTATTTTCTTTGTCTTTTGTCCTCGTAAGACGAATCACCTTTTTTTCGATTTTTTTTTCAAACCCATCCATCGTATTCCACGTCTTACCGCAGTTCCCCTCCACTTCCTCGATTATATATATATTTTTTTTTACTGCACCGTGTCTTTGTTATCTCGTATCTCTATCTACCTATCCTGCTTATCTCCCTGATCCTATCCTATCGCCTTTTCTCAGTATTTTATATCCTATTCACCTATTTATTTTCGTATTTCCCTATTCTTCCTTCATACCTTATATTAGCCTACCGCAATCTACCCTATTTATTTACTGTTTCAGCGTTTTATATTTTATTTATTTCACTTTTTACGTTTTTTTATTTTCTGGACGTTTTTACTTTTCCCCACTATGCCCTCTCTGAAATATTTTATCAACTCGCTCCTTGTGTCGGTTACCACCAGCTTTAGCTCTCCCTACCTCATCCTGATATATCCCGTGTCGCTATTGACTTTGCGTTCGTTACTTTCAAGAAAACTAGATTCACCTCTCATCTCCACTTTATTCACACCTGCCTCCACCACAAAATTCTTCCTAATGGATTTTCTTCCAATTTTCATCCATCTGCTGGTACACTCAATCCTAGGGAACAACGTCTCCTACAACGAATTGAGACCAGATGTGGCTTTCAACGTATGCGCGTAGTGGCCGCCAGTCACTCCCGCCTTTTATCAGACCTCAGTGCCCTACAGACCCAGCTTCTGCTTCGCTTACGTTGTCTCACCTCCAACAACTTCCCTTTCTATTCTATGGTACGCACCACTATCCACACACTGAACCGGCAGCTGCATGAGTTCCTTTCCACGTCTAAACACCATAAACTATCCCGTCTCATCCCTACCCCCATAGCTACCCCTCCATCCTCCACTCCATCATGCACTCAGGTAGTCTGCATCCCCCCAGATCTACCCCTCTCTGAGGGAGAGCGCTCTGTTCTCAGTAAGGGCCTAAAATTTGTTCCTCTTCGTCCGACCCTAGACCAATACAATCTCCTCCAGGATGTTCATCGGTTTCACCGTCGCATGAGGCTGAAGCTCCATTTTAGAGAGAAAGACAACACTCCGCAGTCTCAGGCTGAATCCGACATCTTCGCACGCTTTTCTGACTCTACTAAACCTCCCTTTACACCTAAACCTGGAGCCTCTCATGTCCTGGACCTGTATATCAAAGAACACCATCCATGACATTCAGCAGCTCCTCCGCCCTCGTAGATTGCATTATTCCAATCTCACTTCGGCGGAGTCTGGTGCTGCTCTCTCCCTTCTTCGCCGTAGAGACGACATTGTCATCAAACCGGCTGACAAGGGAGGAGCCATTGTCGTCTGGCAGAAGGACTTGTACCTAAGTGAAGGTAAAAACCAGTTGACCAATGACACTTTTTACAGGTCCAGGACCAGCGATGCGACTGTCTCTAACAATCGCATTGTACACAACACGATTAAACAGCTTATCACTAGTAATGATCTTCCTCCCGAAGCATCTCATCTTAGGATTCATGACAGCTCTTTGGGCAAGCCTGTATTCTACATGCTCCCCAAAATTCACAAGATCGAAAACCCTGGAAGACCTATTGTCTCAGCCTGTTCTTGTCCTACTGAACACATTTCTGACTTCCTCGATAGCATTTTCCAGCCTATCGTTGAGAATCTTCCCTCCTTCATCAAAGACACCAATCACGCTCTTACAACTTTCTCCTCTATCCGACTCCCAGCAGACCGCTCCTACCGTCTTTTCTTGCTGGACGTCTGCTCTCTGTATACCTCTATTCCCCACTCTGATGGTCTCCGAGCTCTTCAGTTTTTTCTGGACCAACGCACTTGCCCTTCTATATCCACTGTCACTCTTCTCCGTCTTGCTGAACTGGTCCTTCAACTGAATTCCTTTGAATTCAATGGTCAGTTTTTTGACCAAATTAGTGGTGTTGCCATGGGAACGAAGATGGGTCCCAGCTATGCCTGTCTATTCATGGGCCACTTGGAGCATCAGATATGGCAACAATACTCCGGTCCTTTCCCTGGGTTTTACCGCAGATATATCGATGATGGCATAGGTCTCACAGATATGTCTGAGACTGATTTACACCGCTTCATCGACTTTGTGAACCACTTTCACCCCACCATCACGTTCACCTCCCTCGTCTCCACAGTATCTGTCAACTTCCTTGACATTACTATTTCTATCACGCCCTCCGGCCTTAATACCTCAGTATACTACAAGCCGACAGATGCCCACAGCTACCTCCTGTATACCTCTTCTCATCCTCGGGCCTGTCGTGACTCCCTTCCTTTTTCACAACTTCTCCGCCTCCGCCGTTTATGCCAAGACGACGATGACTTCCACTTACGAGCAAATGAGATGTTGGATTTCTTCCGTAACAGACTTTATCCAGAACATGTTCTCACCTCTGCTCTCCAACGTGTGCTCCCCATCTCTCGTCTGGAGGCCCTCAAACCTCACCATAAATCCACTTCGGATAGAGTCAAATTAATCTTGACCCATCACCCTCACAGTACTACTGTCAAACAGATCCTTTTCCGCCACCTCCCTATCCTCCAAGCTGAGCCTCTGACCCAAAAAGTATTCAGTGAAGCACCTTTGGTGGCATATAGACGTGACAAGAACTTGAAGGATCGTCTTGTTCACAGCCGTCTCCCAAAGGAGAATGCCACTCACTTTGGCACACTACCCTGTGGTCGGACACGATGCAACACGTGCAAGTATGTCATATCAACCCAGAAGGTGTCCTTTCCTAAGGCTACGTACACCATCACTAGTAGCTTCACGTGTGAATCGCGCAATGTCATTTATACGATCCTATGTAAACGTTGCTGCAAAACCTATATTGGCCAAACAGGCAAACGACTTGGGGACAGATTCAGCCAGCACTTAAATGACATCGCTCAGCAAAAGTCCACACCAGTTGACATACACTTCAATGGTCCTGACCACCATGGTCCCATCGACATCCAGGTCACAGCGATCCGATCCTGCTCCTCTGACACTGCCAGCCGAGAACAGCTTGAGAACCGTCTTATCCACCGCATGGGGTGTTCTAAAACCAGCCGGTCTCAACACTTTTCACACCTTTGTCTGAGGTCACCCTCCTCTCCTCTCTGTGCTCTAATTTTTACCTTCCTTTTTACTCTTTCCACTCTTATCCTATTCTTCTATTTGTATGCCATATACATTTTTTTTATTTCATATTTATTTATCTCCCACTCATTCTGTCCCCTTCTATTTCCAGTCCCCACTTTTATCACGTTGGGTAGTTTATTTTCCGGTTTCGTTTTTTAGTTTCTTAGTATGCATTGTGTACATCCGGCGGCGGAAGTCATTTTTCTGTTCAGCCACGCGCTTACAAACAGACAGCGATTTTGATAGAATTTCGGTTCTTGCCTTCAGGGAAGTACCCAGTTTTTATTTTATTTAGTTTTTATGTGTCCTATCTAGCCTTCACTTTCTTTCCTTTCCTGACGAAGGCCTTGTGGCCGTAACGTAGACTATTTTCTTTGTCTTTTGTCCTCGTAAGACGAATCACCTTTTTTCGATTTTTTTTTTCAAACCCATCCATCGTATTCCACGTCTTACCGCAGTTCCCCTCCACTTCCTCGATTAAATAAGTTAGAGAATCTACTGATGTCTAAAGGTGTAAAATATTTTAAACAATATTTGGAGTTTTGCCTTGTTATATTATGGTGCATTTCCAAATATAAAAGACCATGTCATCTGAATATAGTAGGTGTCAAATAAGCTACGGGACCTACTTATGCGAGCTAAAAGACGTCAAATAAGCTACATGGCACACTGATATCAACTAAAATGTGTCAAATAAGCTAAGGTGCCTATTGATGTGAACTAAAAGGTGCCAAATATGCTTCGTGACCTACTGATTAATTAAAATGTGTCATATAAGCCACGGAACTTACTGATATCAACTTAAAAGTGGCAGATAAGATACGAGACCTACTGATGTGAGCTCACATGTGTCGGAAAAGCTATGATTGTGACCTAAAAATTGTTAAACAAGCCACTAGGGCTACGGAATCACCCAGAAGATGTCAAAGACGTACTGAACACATCACGTGATCTAAAAGGTGCATAATAACCCACAGAACCTCCCACCTTCGCCGTCAATATTTCAATGTTGAATTTTTAAACGTGCATCGAAGCAAGCAAAAGTGCAGAAGTGTTAACAAATAGTGCATGTGTCAATCGTTCTAGATCTATTGTGACTTCGTCGTTTGCATAATGAATTACTAATGTTATTATTTGTTCTTGTGTTTCACTTTAGAAGGTTCATACTTTGCTTCTCGCTTAAAGCTAGTAAGTAAAGCGACAATATATACAAGATAAGGACTGTCGGAAGAATGTAAACAAGGTACCTTGGAATAGCAGTAATAGCGTTGAATCAGATTCGCGTATTTTGTGCAAGCTCGCAAATGTTCCAGCATTACCCCATGTTACTTTTATTGGTCTATAACTGTCCAGGCTGTCAGGGAGGATGTGTGCATTTTCAAGGTGGTTCATTAATTGTCTCGCCACTATCTTCTCACGAAATTTGCCTTAGATATTCTGCAATGTGATGATTCGATAGCTGCTAAGCAGTGTGGGGTCTTTACTAGGTTTAGGAAATGGCCGTAGGTAACTATGTAGCCAGTCTTCCGGCATCTCAGCATTCTGTATAAGTTAGTTGCTTATCCTTTTACAGGACGTGGCAATCAACCCCAGCTTTTATTGGCTGTTTGTGATTTTTCTAGGCAATTTTTTTCATTCAGTAGTTTGCCATTGCTTTCTGAACGGTACGGCTCTTATACCTTGTTAAAAATCCACACAAAGCGATCTGCTACCAAACCGCCTGCAGCAGGTTTCGAACCTGGTATATCTGGATTATGAAACTGCGTTCATATCCATTAGGCCACAGACGCCGAGCATTCTGTATACTGGTGTTGAAATCCATCACTATATGCATAATGCCTCTGTCATCAAGCTCTTTGATGTGTTGATACTGTACACCATCCGGACCCGTAGCAGTGTTTCTACTTGTTTTTAACGTATACATAACGTCTTCGTCAGATATGAGGTCGAATTATATCTAGCCTCTGAATCAATTTTCCAGCAATCGATTCTTAATCTCTTGACGGGCAGCTTTATCACCTTTATCCGTCTGAGTGATATACCGACTGAGTAATGCACGTCCTTTATTTTCATCGGTCTACAGACTTATTCCCGCGGAGCTCAGAATATTAGGTATGGGTTGGCTTATATTGTTCCTATTCATTTGTTGATGTAAGGACCAGAATTTATGTAAGGTCTTTTCCGTGCCCACCTGTGTCACGAAGGCCTTCCACACTTGGTCCATTGCTTCAACCCCTCCGTTATTCATTGTACTTCTCTTTCGTGCTTTCCTCCATTCTTTCGTCGCTCTTTAATTTTCTATCCATGCTTTTTCTACATCCTCAATCCACCAGCCAGGGTGGTTGGGTGAAAGGTGTTCTAGCTGTCTTTTTCCTGGCATTTTGACGCAACATATGTAGAGGGCTATTACAGTCATGTGAGCCTACAGGGTACTTAAAGTGTGTTTAGGCCTCCTGTGTCTGGTTACCCTCCTTTTTGCAATAAATAAATATAAATAAATAAGTATGTGGATTGAACAAGCGGAAACACTCGAATAAACTTACGACGTAACGGCCAGACAGCCAGCTAGCGGACTTTCACATAAATTTACTTCTTAATGGCTAATTCAAAAGTGAGCCCCAGCCCTACAATATAACCCACTTACAACGTAGAGATCACACCTCTTGTCAAGTTGCGATGTGAATCTCGGAAATAAGTGGAAAAACAAACATATCCATGTGATATTTTAAGCAGCAGCAATAGAGTTATTAGGGGAAGGCATTCACTTTCTTTTTCAAAGGGAAACCACTTAACTATTTAAGAACTATAAAACTGAATAACATCTTTCCATTACTTATTTGATTTTATCAATTCGTTATATAAAGTTATTTAAGGCATAAACAATGTATCTATTTTTATTAGCTCATTTTTTAAAGTGTTAAAACTTCATTCGTTTATCATGTTTAGAGTAAACAAGCTTTTAATAATATGGAGTTTATGCACGTGCTAAAGCAGTGAACACTTATATGCTCTGTCACTTTCAATGATAATTATATGTAACTCTCATTATGCAGTCGAATGTGCACACTAACATGTTTCATCGGCGCTCGAAAGCGCACTTCTACAATCCTTTAAACACAATTTGTTTTCTTGCTCGTATCTCCTCTATCCTGGGGCCGGAGCGGCTAATAGGTATGGCGTTCGTCTCTAAGTCTAAAGGTACCAGGTTCTGTTCCCTGTACAGGGAGTGGTTTTGATGGAATATTTTCATAACCACTGGGAATTAATAATGTCATACTCCCCCTGATCCCCTGCGTAGTGAGATCACATACCTAGCCTTCACGGATAAGGGGCGAAAAAATAAGAGGTCCCGTTTGCAAGTTGTGACCGTTAAACATTCTTCGGCAGTTAAAAATCGCAAAGAGTAGTCCATATGGCCACTGCCCTGGCAGAATTTACATTGGGATCCTCGTGGTGCTTTAGAGTTTGTTCGCTGTGCTGAGATCCTCCTTGTGTGATCTAAGGGAGCTGATCGTAGCATTGATGGAGTTGACCGTGTGCATTGAAAATGGTCCTTTAAACAAAACAAACAAACCTCTTCAACCTTGGAGTGTAGAATTTGTCACAGGACGGATTGGGATGACCTCTTCTCAATCTTTCCTCCACTACGACAGTACTCATTTTCAATTGTTGTACGTACTGATTACCTGGAATTTCCGTGTCGAAACATTTCTTTCTGCTATGTAGCAGACATTTTGTATTTTCAAACATTCTTACACTCCTCACAGAGATAAGTCGTCATGTCTTTTTGGTTATCCGTTCCTCGCTGCTTTGCAAGGAACGGCTGAGATAATAATTACTCGATAACCATGTTGGTTAATCTCGGGTGTGGCTGACATCAAACCACAGATTAACACTAAAATCGCTCAGCGCATTTGCTTAATTGCTGACAAGGACATTGTGTGTTCTTCGCCAAGATCGTAATACTCTGAAAGTTACTTAGCCACTACGGGGAGACAACTTATGGGCAGACATGAATGACATAATCGTTTCCTGTATGACTTTTACGAACATATTACTTTATGGGAAGTAATATGTTACATCTTACACACATTGTTGAGAGAGTGTACCGATGTGTCACTTCCATATAGGAAAGAGAGGTAACCTGTTGTATTACGCACATAATTTTTCCAAGTCGGAAATAATTTTGAAATTACCCCACAAAATACTCATGTTTGAAACGATTGAAGCCCTGCTTAGCATCGTAACAAAAATGGGGGGGGGGGGGGGGGGGGGGGGGGGGGGGGGGGGGGGGGGGGGGATGAGAGACAGGCCATATAACCTGACCTTTTCGCAGTTTTAAGACATTGTAAGAATCGCTTGCCAAGACAACAACCAGACCTGGCAGGAGCCTAGAATGAAGATTCTTATTTTGGAAGCAGACCATTCTTTGAGCAATTTTGAGGACTTCAGAGCCCAGAATAAACTCTACCATTTAACGAGGACACCGGGAATCTGAGGAATCTAAAGCACACAGACAAAGGAAGAATTCATTGTCAAAATAACGACCCAAAGAACACGTGTAAGAGGCCTTTTTCAGTGCCTATATTTGTCTGAGTGTGGAAGGCATTTGTGACACATGAGGGCACTGAAAAGACCTTACACAAATGCTGGTCCTTACATCGACGAATGAAAAGAAACAATATAAGCCAACCCATACCTAATATTATGAGCTCCACGGGAATATGCCTGAAGACCGATGAAGATACAGGACGGGCATTACTCAGTCGGTATATCACTCAGAAGGATAAAGGTGATAAAACTGCCTGTCAAGAGATTAAGAATCGTATACTGGAAAATGGATTCAGAGGCCAGATTTATTTCCACCTCATATCTGACAAAGCAAACAACAATGGGATACAGGAAGCATCTCACATGATTACAGTATATTTAAT
The DNA here is from genome assembly GCA_024509875.1 of Oreohelix idahoensis. Classification (NCBI taxonomy): domain Eukaryota; kingdom Metazoa; phylum Mollusca; class Gastropoda; order Stylommatophora; family Oreohelicidae; genus Oreohelix; species Oreohelix idahoensis. The sequence goes on from JAMPIV010004311.1 coordinate 39,876, forward strand.
AAATAACTACGGGATGGGCCAAACGTCTGGAAATGTAGGCAATTTGCCTTCTCCAAATTTTTTCACCCTTCTAACATATAATAATTTTTTTTCTGTGAAAATATGGATTCAACATTAGCAGCAGAAGATCGCACAGATATTTTTTTCATGTACACAAGACAGGGATCCTCACAAAGAGAAGTAGCTGCCGAATTATCTACGAATCCAGACTTTTGGGCCACATTGTATATAATCCAACTGAAATATTTTAAAAAATAGTAGTGTTAGTGAGAAACAAAGTTGTGGAATGAAGACAGAATGACCAGTTCTTAATCTAATCGGAAGCAAGAAAGAAAAAACAATTGGAGTCTCAAAATGATATGAGGTTGTCTCTTTCAGAAACTGTACCAAAAATAAAACTGTTGATTGACAAAACAAAGAATCAAGGGTATAACTAATTCATTCAAATATATTCTGATAAACATATTCTAAAAAATTCTTATACTAAAAAATGTTGTTATGTACCAACTAATGTTTTCTTTATGTCACATTAATTAACCTGTTTGTGATGTTAGTCCTATTTATTCGGCCCATTCTTTCTGCCCATCATCACATAGTTAAATAAATTCTTCACTCAATGACCTACAATATAGTCAACATTATGACGTCATCGACACCCAAAAGATAAATATTCCTACACTACTAATTTTCTTAATGAAAGTTTGTAACCAGTGAAACTACAGCCATATTGAGAAGGAAGGCTTGTCAATAATTTTTAGAGTACGGAAATTTCACCCTTATCTCTATGGCCTGACAAAACCTTTTGAATTGGAGACAGACCACAAGCCGCTTTTGTCTATATTCTCGCCTGATCACAAGTTGCCTGTGTTATCCATGCAGCGATTGCAGCGATGGACCATTCTATTGATGTCATACAACTTTGTCATAAAACATAAGCCAACAACGAAACATGCTAATGCTGATTGTCAAGACTAGTATGGATTTATCACCATCACCATATGGATCATAATACTAGCAATATCAAGACTCGTTGTCTAAGAATACGACCATAACAAAGACTAGCTGACATAAACTCACCATAACACCTGTAGCAGGCTAAGTTCCCTTTAATAAATAATCATGCACACAACGTAGCCACACACGGCTAGAAATACATATGCAACACGATGCAACATGGATGCCAAAAAAACTTGCAATAATCAACAACGCAATTTACCATTATCACAACTGCGGGTATATCATACCGAGTGAACAACACAGTGACTTTCGCTCACCGGCTAAGTTCTGCAATCTAATCAAGCCATACTTAACTACAAATGACTTCTCATCAATGAATTACGAAAGAATGCTGCTAGAAACTACACCACTGTTCTGGACATATGCATACTAATTTTGACCACATGAATAAATGACAAGCACTATCCATGAACAATAATGGCATCCAAATATCCCAGCTGAATGCTGACAGGGAACAACCTCAAAAACGACCCTCCTTGGCGATGGCCGCAAACTCAACTAACTTTTTAAGCGCCCGAATTCGCGCGCACTTCCTGCTAGGTCACGTGACCAAACGGGTTTTAAATTATCTCAATGTTACCACTCACAGCGTGAATAACTTAATATTTTGTAGAACATATATACTGTGACGCTGATGCACTGTCAAGATTACCTATGGGACCAGATCCTGCATTTGACAAGTCTGAAGCATCATGCTTTAACATCAGCATGGAACATGATGATGCCATAGCTGATATTCCGATGGTCTCTGCTTTGGTAAAATCTGAAACTACTAAAGATAAGATACTTAATAAAGTCAAACATTTTGTGCTCAGTGGCTGGCCAGAATTACTGTCACGAAATAACAGCGACATAAAACGTTATTTTGATAGGTGCTTTAATTTGTCGATTCACAAAGGCATTCTGTTATGCCAGGCCGAGTCTAACAGAGTGATTGTACTCACTTACCCTCATGAAAAAGTCCTTCACTTACTGCATCAAGGACACTTTAGCATAATCCGAATGAAACAACTGGCTCGACGACATTGTTGGTGGACCACCATTAACAACGACATACAATCGTTATCAGTAAACTGTAATGCATGCAGAGCCAACCAGAGTAATCCTCATCAACATTACCAGTCATGGCCAATAGCTGAACGCCCATGGGAGAAAATCTACATCGATTTCGCAGGTCCTTATATGGATGAACAATGGTTGGTAGTTGTCGATGCATATTCTAAATATCCATATATTGTCGCGATGAATTCCTTGACACCTGAGGCAACAATAAAAGATTTGTTTCAGATAATGGAACTCAGTTTACGTCTGTCATGTTTCAACAATTATGTTACTACACGGAACTGAGCATCTAACAAAGGCCCCATCTCATCCAGCTTAAAATGGTGAGGCAGAACACTTTGTCCGCACCTTTAAAACCTCAATGGCAAAGATTTGCTGGGGAGGGAAGACACGACATCGAGCTGTGGATGAACTACTGTTCGCCTACCGGACAACACCAAATTGTATCACTGGCAAGTCCCGTGCCGAGTTGTTACATGGCCGTCAGCTCAGAACGCAACTGTCATTGCAAATGCCTCAGCAAGAACGAAGAAGTACAACAGCTGGAGTTAAAGCCTCAAGATTCAGAGTTGGAGACCCAGTGTAAGTAAGGGACTACTCCTTAATAGGTGATCCTTGGACGCATGGTCATATCATAAGAACTATCGGTCGCATTGCGTACATAGTTCATCTGAGTAACAACATCAATGTATTTAAGCATCAGAACCAGTTAAGACCGAAAAGTCTCATGAATATCAGAGCACCCACCGACGATAGCTATGATGACGTTTTACTCAACAAAGCCATCATAGATCATGTTAGCAAGGCAGCACCTAATCTACAGCTTGATGCACCAGAGCCTATTACAGAAGACAGAAGTGTGGTGGATGTTGCAGTGCCTCCACGAATATCTCAAAGACAACGAAAACCAGTTGTCAGATTCGATCCTAGGTCTTAATTGATGGGGAGGAACTGTTAAAGTTTAGAACGAAACGCTAGCTTCGTTCCTGTTATATGGACTATGTGCGGTAATGTGCGATGACCGCACGAACCGGATGTTGTTAGGTGACCAGCCAAGAGCCGCACGTTTTTCCACTGTATGGTGCTGGATGGCTGTTCAGCTTGGAACATACGTTCTTTATCCTTTTTCATTGTGTACATAATCATCGTGAATGTCAACATGTGTGTTCCATTGAAGTAATTAAATAGTGGTTTACTTATTCAAGGCCTTATTTATTATGTTGTGAATGGAATACACAACATTGACTTCAAGGTACACAACATCGGGAAAATACGGAAACGGCACACTTAGCACTGTGACAGCTAAATTCAACACTCTCTTAAAGAACACGTATGCCTTTCTCTTCATTATTTTCATGGTGCATTGTTGACTTGACTAGAAATATTAACTCTGACTTTTTCGAGAAATTACGGAAACCGTACTCATTGCCCTGTGCTTGAGTGAACGATATGCTTATGTAATTCGTACAAGGTGACTAATATGAGGTGGTACGTGAGGCTGGTAACATCATCATGTCAAACTAATTGCAATAGAACAGACCGCAGCACAAGTCATGTGACTGATGTGTGCAGGTTAGCGGCTAGGGTACCAGCTGTTGTGGTTGTTCCATGTTCCGCAAAGGAGCGCAAAAGAAAGTAATGATGATAATATAGAGGACAAAAATCTAGTTTATTCGGATTTCTTCGCATGTAACCGGTTAAGAAATGGTCAGTTTAATACTTTTGTATTATATTAAAAGAGCCGCCAAATACCTTGTCGTGTTTTTGTTTTCAACATTTACAGTCTGTTAATACTACAGAGCTGAACTTTTCACAATTACATAAGAACATCATCACAGGCAGTAATTAAAACGTACGAGTTTTCATTCCACGTATCAGTTTAGAGCCAAACGATACCAGCTTTTCTGTCATCTTAAGACATTTTGAGGTTCCTGTGATTTTAGCTTTTGTCATGATAAACAACAAAACACAGGGATTATCATGTGGTCGTGCAGGTGTTTACCTACTAGAAGCAGTCTTTGCTGATGGTCAACTTTATGTATAGCTCACGCTAAGAAGGTGCATTGAGAGGCTCCGTAGTGGGAATATTGGATATAGATAAAGGAGAGATTCTAAGGTAATATAAATAATCATCAGAAAACGATACCGCAATCGATAAATCAACAAGGTTAAAATTGTTGAACTTTGACATCAAATGTAAGACTAGCAGGGATGGATGTTTGAGGATGTATTCGACGGATGCGCTACAGGAACAATTAACATTCGAGATTTGCTGATTTTTTTTTTTTTTTTTTTTTTGTTTCTTAACCAGCGGCACTATGGCTTTCAGCCCTTCGGCCCAATGACATGTCATTGCGAGGCTGGGGAACCTGAGGACTTTCCTTCCAACCAGCGCGCTACAGGAACAATTAACATCCATACCCTTCGAGATTTGCTGATATAGAATGGGAACTAATGTGTTTGTCTGGAGCGTTATGATCTCGATTCTGATCAACAATAGCTATAAAAATAGGAAGGTACACAGACAATCGTAAAGTACGTTTATATTCATCATCAGTTAATTATTTAATTAACTCACGACAGTGTTCTTGTCTTTCCATGGCAGCCGGCAGCTAGTTGACACCTTTTTTTTTCTACACAAATATATAATTACTACCAATAACACGTCAAAATTTACAGGTTTTTAATTGCAGCTATCTTATCATCTTGATCCACAATAATAGGTCTGCAATACTTTAAATTAAAATTTTGTCTTCTAGAAACCATCAAAAACTTACATTTTAAGGTTATTTTTAAGAAAATGATGAGTTAAATCCGTTTCCTGAATAAAACTGGACAGAAGAATATTCACATTGTCTGTTGATTTAATCTGCATCTCCACACTTTCCTGTCTCCAGTTCATGTACTGTTTATCAATTGTGTTGTTGTCTTCTTTTAATAATCAAACTGTTCATGCACACCGTCATTTGCGCACTTTTTTATTTTCGGGAGAGTACATATAAGGGAAACAATACAATTATTGTCTAACTTTCAACCATAGTTGCACCACTTAGTTGTGGTTGAAAATCAATATACTCTCTCGAAAATAGAAAAGTGCGCAAATGACGGTGTGCATGATGTGACCGACCGACGTACTTACGGCGTGAATTATGGTATTGGATAAAAACACGATGCTCTTGAATGTTAGTAAATCTGGTAGCTGTTATATTATTTAACGTTTTCTGCTAATATTTTATAAATATTTTGTTTTAAAAACAAATTATGACTGTATCGTAGTTCTGAACTCTTTTATATTGTGCTACCTCTTGATGCCACTTTACTAAGACCAACGTAACAACAATGAACACCACACAGAGTTGTTTGTGTTTAAAATCGCACTTTATCAATCTATTGAAAATACTGTATTACAAAAATAAATAACCCCCAGACAAATGTGTCCGTGGCCACTGCTCTAATAGAAAAAGGCCTTTATAAATAAATAATTGAGATACTTACCTGCTCATGACGAAATAACAGTACAGTGTATAAATATCTCACATTTCCCATTTGGTATAAGTGTAGTGTTTTGTGACACGGGAAACAATTTTACTAATAAAAACAGACCACATTTATTGAAATATTTTTTTCACATTAAATATTTTCAAACATCAACTTAATTTATGCACACACACACACAAAATACGTAATAAATTTAGAAAGTCTTTTTATTGCTGGTTTAAAATTTATTAAAATGTTACACAAGATGAATATAATAGAATTGTGAACATTTATGAGTTCTGACACTACTGAAGTCCAGTAGAAGGTCGCCTCATTCTAATACTGACACCTCAACGTTTTGTGTGACACAATGGGACGTCAGCGCTGAAAAGTGCTCTACAACAATCTCTTGAACATTAATCATTCATTTATCACACTTCAGCTCTCCCAGTGGCATAGACCTTCAACAAAATTATGTCAAGTCTTGCTGTCACGTGATGTTACAAATTATCCCAGACAAACGTGTCTAAGGCCATTGTTTTTTATCCAGTTCAATTTGCGTGAAGAGTTATTTTGATTCTGAATGTTGATAAACTGTAAAGCTAGCTACAATGACAAATTGTATTTGGTAGACCACAGCCTCGTTTGAAAAGTAGAAGCAGGTGTGCCCATGCTAAAGTGTGCCCATCCCTGGTCGGTGATGCCTTAATGACCAGGTGTTGTGCAACAAGTCAACTTACCTGTATAATCAGACATACCAGTCACGTGGTCCATTTATTGTGGATTCATAACATTTTCTCCATACAACTCATAATTTGTATTTTCGTAGTGCTATTCTCATTTGTTTTTGTGTTTGTTATTACCATTGTCATTAGTCTTGTATTTATATTGTTTGATTTATTCTTTTCTTCTTGTCTAGAGCACATTAAAATAAAATAAAATGTCTCGTGTGTTAATCACAATTTTGTGTTTAGTAATGGGCGACATCGGCGGCTGTAGTTTCCGTTAGTTATTTATCATGTCTTATTTCTCATATCCTTTCTAATGTGTGGGGATCCGGAGTAGCTAAGAGTTATGGCGTCTGCCTCAAATTCTAATGGTACCGGGTTCGATTCCCAGTAGAAAGAATGTAATTTATGGACATCTTTTTTCCGAACCAGTTGCCCTAATTATATCATTCTCCCCTTGTCTCCTGCGTAGGGAAATCTGATAAAAAACCTCGGATAAGAACGAAAAAAACAGAAGGTCCCGTGTGCAAGTTGCGCACGCTAAAGATTCCACTACAGTTGGAAATCGTACACAGTAGGCCACTGTCACATAATTTTTTGGTCGATCTCTTGTCCTCTCCGGCCGTATTTATTTAGATTACATTTCTTTCTCTGCTATCAAGCAGATATTTGGTATTTTCAAATTACCTTTCAACAGTTATCATATTTGTTTGTCCACTTGACCTTGTTAAGAGTAGGCGGATGATGCAACCTTAACCTACAATCCGTTGGAAGACATTCTCGTATATCATAAGTTGGGCGACTGTTTCACACGGAAAATGGTCAGCAAAGGGTGATTATCGCTGATAAGACTGGTATAACGTCTTATCCCATGTGGTAATACGATGAATTGTTGTTTGCACAAGGACGGGGCAATAATTGTTAGTTTGACACACCTAAGCGGAAAGGTTGAAATAGTTCCGGGCAGATGGTAGAAGTTGCATGTAATTATTGACGAGAATATTCAAATATCACGATTGCCATATATGGAAAATGTTACCTTTTAAATCACATGCAGAATTTTCCTATGAGGAAATGTTTTGAAGAGACGCCATCAAACCACGCATGATTGTAACTATTGGCCGGCATTTGAGATGTAAACATAACAACATTTCTTATTGTAGCCTGGTCTAATAGTAAGCAACATCGTCCTGACAACTGGGAACATCATAAATACAGTTTCTAACAGCTGGGGGCTCGTAGAAGGAGTCTTTTGAACCTGGGGAAGCTAGAAGATATCAACCACCTTACCCCCGCATCTTCAAATGTAAACAGACTGTAATTGCTACACAGTGCTGGCGAGCTACGGTCCTGAAGGCCAAAACATACTCCCAGCCAATCAACGGGGAGTTCAGTCCAGCATGTCGTCACCTACAGACCTACACGTCCTAGATATAGCACTATTTTGAAGCTCTGGGCTGCTGAAATAGTTTGGCTACGTTGGCGAAATCTGCGCAGTAGAATAATCCTGAAGTAGCCTACTGTCTTGTCAACCTTGCTGTGTTTGACGGTGTTCTGGCTGTTACAACCATAAGCTGACCTGTCCTACAGATTTGCATTGGCTTGTCGAAGTGTGTCGTTTTGAGTCTGAGTTTCTACGTCACGTGATGTGCTGTGTGTTCTGTCGACATTATTTCATGAAGTCACCAGGAAAGACAAGTGTGAACAACTACTACATACATTGTTCTTCAGCCTAGTGGATTGTCAAGTTTACCTGTACTTAAGATACATATTATTTGTATTAATTAGTAGTGATTGTTTGTATATTCGTTTTCTTCGGTTATCGTTTGTGTAAGTTATTTTGTGCGGTGCGTGTTCATTTGATTTGCACGGTTTGTTTAGGCTTGTTTACCTTTTGTGGATCTGTTGTTAGTATGGCATTCTTTTCTTAGCTGTGGTGTGTGAGTGTTTTTAATTGTTTTTTGATATTTTTAATCTAATACTTGGTTTTCTTTTTCAGCTTCATTCATGTATTTTGAAGTAAATTATGATATGTATATTTTTCTTCTTGTTTTCAGTATTATAGAAACTTCATCTAACTAGGTTAAACCTAGATTATAAGCATTATATTTACTTCTAATTTAATATTTAGTACTGTAGACATTTTTTACATTAGTATTATTGTAGTGCATACATTAGTGTTTATATTATAGATTTGTTTAGATGTTAATAGTCTTCTGTTACTTTTTATTCAGAATATTTCATTTAGCTGGAGTGCTATCGCCCAGTACTTCAGATTCTGTTACTGCAGACTTTCAGCATCTTGTTTGGACCTGCCATTTAAGACACTACTTCAGAGAAAAGTTGATTTATTTCATGCAACATATACTCTTCTCTGTTGAACATACCACTGAAACTTTTCTGGTGGTCATCCATTTTTTGCAGTGTTTGTATTCGTTACGTTTATTTCTGGCTATACTTTGTGTGAGATTAATACATCTTTCTTTCCCGAAAGGAACGTGTATTAATCTGTCTATAGGTCTTGTGAAGTTAATTCTATTTTGGTCTGCCGGTCTTTTGATAGACTCGGAGGTGTAGCAAGTTGGTATTTATTGAACATTTATTTGCATTAGCTGTTTAAGACTGGTTTGTATATCCATTGTCGTGTTAATAATAGTATTTCTCTCATGTTACATTTACATATGGTTTTCTTGCGTCAGTTCTTACTATCACTGTAAATAAGTTTATTTAACAGTTCCTTCGTTGTTGTTTTGTTTGCAGGCGTGGTATTATACACCTACACATATTTACCTGTTACTTTTATTTGTTATCCCCCGCTTGTGGGTTATTCTTTGTCTTTCTTGTACTGGTACTAAATATCATCATCATCAGACCCATTTGTCTTCTTGAAAATCATTTATATAATTTATGCATGACTTGGTATGTGTGAGTATTGAAAGTGAGTGCTATATGTTAGGCATTTGTAAATGGTTATTTAAGTATCCATTATTTCATTATTATTTCTTGCTTTGCTGTTGTAGCAAGAGTCTTAAGTGGGACTATTTTCATTAAATAGTCTTACCCACTTTTGCTTTCAGTGGCTATAGTTATTGCTCAAAGAAATTTAGACATGGGCAATTCTGCAGGATCCATGGATGATTCGTTTTCATCATGGGATGATCCAATGCAAGAGTGCAGTAGAACTTGTGAAAACAGAAGAAGAAGGATAGCTTTGCGAGAGTTTGCGTTAGCAACAAGGAATAATGATACGAGTATCTATGAGGTGTACCACTCTCGTATAAAAGTAAAAAAAAATAGAGATAGTGTGAAAGTTTACCGTTTGAAAATGAAGAGTACCTTTGAGACTAAGGTACAACCAAAATGCAGTCAATACAAGGAGAGACCTAAATCGGATTTGAAGAAGTCTGATCCAGCAGTAAATACGGTGAAAACTGAAATAATGAATGTTTATGTTCAGACTGAGAGCAGAGGTGTTACTGTACAAGCAGATAACCGTTGTGAAGATACTTCCGTCTCAGTTGGTAAAATGCCCAAACTGACTGTACATGAACCACTGAAAAAGCCCATGATCAATGATGATTCGGTTAGGAGTAAAGATAACTTATGCCCTATGGGAGGAATCCAAAGGGGTGTTAGTGAGAAGGCACAAATTTCTACAAAAGTCTTTGCGACAACAAAGGGAGTATCAAGGACTGTGCATGATGAAAAATACCATGCATCCCAAGAAGTATTTTTGCCAAAAATGGGTTTTTGGTGTGACAAAGATCAGTTAAAGATAGACAAATTGATTCAGGAAAAGGGAACCTTCGAGGAAAAGTATACATTATTAGAAGAAAAATTCAAGATTGTTGAGCAGTTATTAGTAAAGGAATACAAAGATGGTAGTCAAAGAATAGATGATGAATTCAAGGTTGATAGAAACAGGATAGTAGTTGAGTATAAAGGTATTACTCAAGTTAAAGAGGAACATTGCAGGGTCCTGACGTCTCGTTGGAAGGAGAAAGGTAATGCTTATGGCAAGAGTTTTTTTGATAAAGTAAAAGAACTAGAAGAGCAATTTAAGGCTGGAAAACAAAGATTAGGCCATCAAAACGTTACCACCAGATAAGTGAAACATAGATGATCTCTTCACATTATTGAAAATGCTATGCTATCTGGAGATACTTTTGTGATCTTTGTGGTGATAGCTGGTGAAATTACTTGAGTGCTGGCAAGATATGTGTTAGTTGGGGTGACACATTTTATGTTGTAAGATAGTTGAGAGCTGATGGGAAGACAGTGCAATTGGTGACCCATGATATGAAGTAGAAATTTATGACCCGTGTAGTCAAGACACAATATGTTAGGTGAGAACTTTTATGTTAGATGTATCTCTCAGATCATGTCCCTCTCCATCATTTATGTAGGTTTACCACGGAAGAGAATGTTTGAGTGGTATGGACAGTGGAGTATAATGTGGCATGAAAGGAAAGAATGCATTTTGCGGAATGGCCAAATATGCTGTCCTAATCTGGATCATTATTCTATTTCTAGAATTTAGGTACCCAGTAGTGTAGGTAAACCTGGGATTGCCACTACTTGAAACACTTTATGCCACCACTGAGAGAGTGTCTTGACATGGTTGATGGTTGTCGGTAGTCAAGGTGTTGAGATGGTCAACAGTCTTCATGTTATTAAGAAGTTATCCCATACTTTGATAATCTGTACAGAGTACCTGATGCCGGAGTGCATTATTTTTTTTGTATTGCTGATGGACTTAGTTTAGTTTGGATGAGATTGTATCCTTAAAGTGTGAAATGTTAGCTGCTTAATTTATTTTGTTCACAGTACAGAACGATTGTATATGGATTGATTGCATACACTTCACATTGGTGTGGTTATTTTTCGGGCATGTTTATGTTTGTTGAATGAGATTCTGCCTCATGATGTTATTTAGTTGTAAATATCAACTATTATGCAGTCATGGCATGATGCATGACCCTTGTGATAAAACAAATGCCCTTAATGATAGCAATCTGTATAGCATTTACTGAAATTATAGTGGATGAGACTTAACATTTTTGAGAGAAACTGTTGATAATTTTCGTGCAATGATGTATTTTTGATAAAAGTAGCTGTTGTGTAATTGCATACACCTGTATAGTTTGTCTTAATTTGATGGAATTGATTTATAGTACATACTGAAATTGTAATGTATATACTTGTTTAATAGTCTTTACAGTGGCTGACACTATGTAGTATGAGGGTAAAATTGTTGATGTCGAATTTTTTTAATCTTAAGGGAATCAGTTACTGCTGAGTAAAAGCATTTTTGGCAGTGAGATGTGAATTTTTTTTTGTAACACTTGCCTTTACAATGTAATGGTAATTACTTCAGTAGTGTAATTCTGATGAAAGCATAGCTTATGCGATTGTGAGTGTCAGGGGTAGACATAACACCAGCATATTTTGTAGAACTGACATGTAATTGTATACATTTACATAATTGTTTCGGGTTTGTTGGAATGGATCTATATAGCATTTATTGTAATGATGGTGTATGATACTGTTGTGATAGTCCTCTGCAGTAAGGATTATAATGAGATAGAGGAATGGAGATATTAAATCTCGTTTTCCTTAGAGAATCAAGTTGCTGGATAACGCATTCTCGACATGAGCATAGTCCTTGAGGTGTAGGAAGCAGTAAAGAAAGCGCTATAATTATCTGCCAGAATTTTACAGATACTATTTCGACAGAGCAACGTTTTGGTTGGATGAACTTAAGAAATGAGAGGAATTTATCTTTGTGGATCAAACTGATCAGAGTGAAGGATACTAGATCTTCACAGAATGGATTAGAAAGAATCGGAAGCTTTTGATATTAAGTAGATTACACACATCACATATTGAAATTTGAATTTATTCATACGATTCATTGGATAAAGACATATAGTAGTAAAGCAACATGGTTTGTTGCTCAAATAGTTTGTTTTGTAGTGTACTTGACTGAGGTACTGATGTATATAGGACTAAGTTTTTCATGAGAGGTAGTTCTGTAATGTATTGTGGAGTAAATAGCTGTTAGTTATTGCAAGAATCTTTTTTCACGGGTGTTATGAAATTGCATTCAACTATATAATTTGTCTCCATTAGTGGAATAGTATGACAGTATGTTGTAGCATTTGCTCCATGTGATAGGTAGTTTGGAGAACTGTGGTATGGGTTAGAGTGTGACTCGCTCAGTGAAGTTTATTGAGTAAATATTCTAGTCACATTAATATGACAACTGTTTCAGTAAGACCGTATGTTTGCATCCTATTATGTGTTGGTACATGAGGGGTTCTGTGGCTTGTACTCAAGTCTTCGGTGCAAAACTTCGTTTTCCATCTGGAGAAGGCTGTGGATGTCACAGAACAGTTTCATGAGTGTAAATGATGATAGTGATAGATGTTAGGGGTCACTGAACTGTTGTTAACACTTGGTTAAATGTAATTCAAGGATTGAGTTCATGTCTGACTTTATGTCAACATGGTGTGACTTGTGTATGCGTTGGGAGAAAGCATGTAGTGAATACAAGTCTGGTGTGACGGAGTTAGTCTGTGTTTGGCAGCCGAGCTGTACGCTCGAGTCTGTGATTAGTAGCCGAGCTGTGAGCTCGTATTGTGTGACTGTGGAGAACCACAGATGTGTTTATTCTAATATGTGAGGATATATTTATTATATTGTGTAGGTCCTACCTTTTGTACAGGCGAAGATTATTGAACCGCCTGGAAGTGTTCCGGTTGGAACCATATTTATATTCTATTCGTGTAGAACAGTATAGGGCGTTGCAGTGTCCGCCCCTGGAGCTACTGGAAGAAAGGCGACGCGTTTCCCGCCTTGTAGCGGTATCGGAATAATACAGGCGTTGTCGAATTCCCGCCTGGATGAGATTCTGAGATAATCTAGATGGCGATGCTTAATGCCGCCAACCACTAATAATAAGTGGATCACACCTGGATGGTGTTATGATTGTGCGAGGAAGGTATGCCGCACCAAGGACTTTATGTGTACTGTTAGTGTGTGTTCTTGTAATGTCAGTTCGAGAACACGAGAGTTCAGAGTTATTTCCTGCAGGCAATGTCAGCCTGGAGGTGAGTCAGTATGCTTGCTACATGTAATTGATTTCCACGATGTATCTATCAGTCTAATAAATATTATGGAACTGTACCAGTGGCGTTGGGTTAATTCGTACGAGCCATTGTTGATCTTCATCTACATGCAACCCACACAAAACATAATATTGTTCCTGACAACTGGGGACATCGTCTATACAGTATCCTGAAAATATGTAAGTCCATGTGAAGCAATGTGGCGATTACTGGAATTTCTGATGCACGACAAATCTCATGCGGTCATAAGATTGCCTGTTCATCTTCCACAACAACAGAGAATAACATTTGAAGAGGGACGTTAGGAAGAAGGTTTAGCAGCAGCAAGATCAAGCATCATCAAACTTACAGCTTGGTTTGCATTAAATGCTGCAAACCCAGATTCTTGAAAATTCCTCTACACTGAAATTTTGATTTACTACGTCTTCAAAAGTGGACATGGGAATCGAAGACAACGTGCATCAGAAGGAAAAAATGATCAAATCAATCAGAAAGCCACCAGCACCAACACAGGATGACTACCAAGCACTTCAACAACGAATATGATATATTGAGGCAAACCCACTGGCCCAGAGAAACAAAACTGGAAGCAAAACTATACGGACCTCTGTATGAACTACAAAAGACAGTGAAGTTTATACAAGAAACAACATTGCAGATATAGACAATATATTTCAAGCGAACGAAAGAAGAAGAAGAAGACAACGTGGAGCCAATAAAGTGATAGCAAGAATGTACTCTGTTGCCGCCAATGATCAAGAACGCTTTAACTTGTGTTTGCTTCTTTTGCATGTTGCGTGTTTTTCCTCATTTGACGATCTGCGTACAGTTCATGGTTACTTATGTAACCTTCAAGGAAGCAGCATTTCATCGACATTTATTTTCTTCTGATGAAGAATGGGTTAAGTGTTTGAACGAAGCTGTGATTTTTCAAATGTCTAATCAGATGCGCCAATCATTTGCTTTAATTTGTGTTTATTGTTCACCAACAAATGCATTCTTGCTTTGGGAAAAAATTCAAGTTGGACCTGGCTTTAGATTTTCTGAAGGATCATCAAAATGAAGCAGCTTTCAACTTGGATTTACACGACATCAATTATGTATTTTAACAGCACGGATTCCATTGCAGTTTATTCCATTTACCCCAACCAACTGGAAAGTACAATGATACGATTAAATTCCACGCTGTTGAAGAGCAACACGAAGCTGAGCGTCGCATCATGAGTCTCAATGCTCAACAGATGGCTGCTGTTTTTGAAAGAATAATGCAAGCGATCAATTGTAAGAACAGTCCTGATCGTTGTTTTTTCCTGGATGGTCCTGGTGGTTCTGGGAAAACATACCTATACAACACGTGTATGTGTTTTATTCGAGGTAAAGGAGAAATAGTTCTTCCATTTGCCACAACTGGGATTGCTGCAACTCTGATGAAATGCGGTCGCACTGTTCAAAGCGGATTCAAGCTACTAGTTCCAATTTTAGAGACTTCCGTCTCTAATATGAAGCAAACATCTGAGGCTGCTGATGAAATTCGCCAATCGAAGCTCATTATTATTGACGAAGTAACAATGTTACCAAAGAGTGGACTGGGATGCATTGATTTGCTGCTACACGAGCGTATACAAAATGACAATGCGTTTAGCGGTAAAGTAGTTGTCATTGGTGGTGATTTTCGCAAAACGATTCCAGTTGTTCCACGAGGAAAGCAGACAGACATAATCGAAGCATGCATCACATCAAGTGAACTGTGACAACACTTCGCAAAGATCTCGTTAGTCTCAAACATGCGAAGTGAAGGACGAGACGCTTTCAATAAGGGGTTGCTTGACGTCGTTGCCGGCGCTCTTCCACAAATCAAAGGTTTGTGGCACAATGTTACTGAATTCCAGATGATATGATCACTCGCGATGAACACATTATTGACATTATCAGCACTTTTATAGGAAGAACTATCACAACCTATCATTTTGTGCACCAAGAATAACAAGGCTTTAGATCTAAACAGAGATATTATAACGAAACTTCCGAGTGAGCTAAAAATCCATTACAGTTCTGATGAAATAATATCTGAACATTATTGTGACGTTATGAACTATCCGATGGAGTTTCTTCATTCGCAAACTCCATCAGGTATGCCTCCTCGTGTATTGGCATTAAAAATGGTGCCATCGTTACGCTTCTCCGCAATTTGAATCCAACAAAGGATTGTGCAATGGAACGCGATTGATCATTCGAAAATGTCATTGCAATTTCCTAACTGCGAAAGTTTTGTCAGAATCACATAAAGTAGATATTATCAACATTCCGCGAATCAACATGGCCCCTAGCGATGTGAATTTGCCATTCGTCCTGAAGCGTCGCCAATTTCTAATCATTCCATCATTTGCGATAACCATCAGCAAATTTCAGGGGCAAACATTTGATAATGTTGGAATCTTTTTGAACCAGCCAGTCTTCTCTCATGGACAGCTGTACGTTACACTGTCTCGATCGAGAAATCTTAATGTGACAGTGCGAAGACGATGTGTGAAGAAGAATAAGAATTCGTATGTAATGTTGTCGTCACTCTCTCTGGCCTACGTTCACACGCGTCCCGCAGTCACAGAAAAACTCTCTTGATGACAAGGGTCTCACTTTTATTAATGAAACCCTATCAGGTAACATATGAATCATACAGAAAACAATGTTGTCCACAAGTTTACTTTGTATGTAATTCTTACGCAACACTGTATAACCTAGCTATTTAGGTATTGTCTACGTAACACCATATAACGCAGCACAGTCTGCTGGACTATCTCAATGTCGTCTGTTCTCTAGCACAGACGCAACTATGCAACAGCCCGAACCTCACTTGGGTATCATACGAGGGCACGTTTTGCACAAGATGACGATCTTGCTACCTCTCAGCTCTGACTCAAGCCTTCAACTCGTTTAGTTTAAATCTTACCTATACTCCCCGGTACCGTATGATAGCCACGTCAAATTGTAAGGCAAAGCTCCGCCCATCCCTCTAGGGAGCAAATCAGGAGTCCTATGCTCAGTTTGGATGACATGAGATCACATTTTAGTTAGGATTATCTTTCTGAAAGTACACAATTCAAGGTCCGCCCACTACGGGTAACATTCCCACGATATCTGCTGCCCGGAATCACACCTCTCACGGTTTGTGCTCAACAAGGCGTGTTGCTCTGGTGTCAGACAGCGCCAAGATGTCTGAAACGAGGGGCCGTCTCCGATTGCATCTTCTGCGTCTCACACGTTTGTCTTCCTCATAGATGGCAAAAGTGTGTTTCGTTCCAGTGTGAGAATGCCAACATGAGCACAAATATACACCGTAGACTATATCGACAACTTTTACTCAGTCTAAAATTGCATCCTTCTCGCCACACGGTCACACTAACAATGTAAAAATACAAATTAAAACAACAGAACATAAAAGTGATCTTTAGATGGACAATCGAATGTTTTCCACAAACTAACATTG